>VOMN01132463.1:0-44897 GCA_014899125.1 Orchestia grillus | reverse complement strand
AGCTCAATGTCTAAATTTTACAGAACAGCTCTTCCCAGTTTAACTTCCTCGTTAGTTTTCGGCGATTACGACTTGGACGAAAATTTCCCAACGAGATGAGACCTCTATGAATCATAAACTTTATCAAAGGTATACATTCCCCAGCTACTTCATTTCAAACTCATGATCAGAATGAAATCCAGAAATTATGCTCACAATTTCCGTACAAATCGACCAGCAATATGTTTCTCTTCTACTTCTTCTTCAATCCTTCTTTCATCATCCTCGACCCGAGAGAGGTTCTATATCCGATCATTCTCGGTACAGACATCAAGTATTTCGCCATTAGCTAAATTATCCCGTAAGCGCTCGTCTTTTAATACATTGCTCCTCCTTCTTTCGGTTCACCGTAGTTGATTTGGCGACACTTTGTGCACCTAGCGCTGTTTTCGTCTCTCTTGCCCCATGGTGTGGGATACCGTAACCTACCCTCATCCCTCCAAGCTTTAATGACGTATTAAACAGAGTTTTTCAGGGGAAGCGATGCCAGTGTTGTTTAAACTGAAGAAGCCTTGCCAAGAACACGGCGCGCTCGAGGTGTGAACCTCAGGCTCAATTGCTGGCAATACATCAAGCGACAGCTCACTCAGGTCATTGAGAAGCTATTGAATTCAAGTGGCGCTGCTGCAGCGGCTTTTTCTGCAGAATTTCCCCTTTAAAGGCTTCGTCTGTCTGCGGTTATTCTTCTCCACGAGGAGAGATAATGAATTACCCGGGTTCATACGTTCTACTCATTTTGTTCATTTCAGCGACTTGTATCTCACGAGGTGATGTGGTACGCGGGGATCGGTGTCATAATTTTTTGTATTCTTCTCTTGTGTCATACAAGGAGGAGAATTACTGAGTAAAATTTGAGCTGGCTGCTTTTTAGCGTGAAGTTTGAGTACACGGTTGCTTTAACGAAATGTAGTGAGCTCTATCTTTCGGGCTCATATTTATAGTATTGCAATATGATCAGCCATAATCAAGCGAGAGAATTACGTGCGGATCAAGGCCACCTAAATCATTTTATTTTTATCCGCTACGCCCTGCACTGGCCTTGCCAAATGATCGAATTAGACGATGGTTGGTGGCTCCTCCTATTATCTTGCGTTGTGGTCGGTTATTTAAGTTGGAACAGTCTAATTAATCTTTTTAGTTAAAAATCGTGTTTATGAATGCAGTAACTTTCACATTCATCACTGCTCTCAAATGTGAATTTTTTTCATGAAAATATATTATTTCTGCAGTATATTAATCGTCTTGAGCTCAATATATTGAAAGTTTTCGTCAACAGTTTCTTTGTACCATAATAGCCATATTTGTGAGTGAAACAGAGTCAATGAATAAGCTAGTCACCAAGTTTTAGGGAATATCGTGAAATTTGAAGCATTTTGTGATGGCAACGACCGACAGTGACGCTTTGGTAGCCATTGCAAGTGGATGTGCGTTGCTGTGATCTCATATATCGATGCCTTGCTTTTTTCTAATGATTTTTGAAGTTGATTTTTTAACACTTGCCTAAGAATGATACGCTCATTTACGGAGAAATATCTTCAGCCTAAGCCACAGCAGTGAAGCAACGTTCATTATTTATTAATATTAAACAAATCAAAGCGCTAGTTTATTTAAAAGGACGTTATACAGACGCCCATCAAATACTTCATGTATAAACGCTCTAGGAACATAGCATGTCTGCGTGTTGCTTCTCATACATTGAATCGTACTGCTTCCCAGCATTTCCAGGACCAAATTTTCTGGGTTTAAAAATAAGTCTGAACGTTGCCAGGCTACAGCGTAAAACAGGTGCTTCTGGCTCTGAATAATTAATTTTTACACAGCTGTGACTACAAACGAGATCTATCCCCGCCTGTGACTGAATTTCCTTTTCTTCTTTGCCCTTCATCCGTGTAGATTTTCTGCTGTGGCTGAATGTTGCGTGCTTCTTATTTAAATAGTTTTTTCCTCCTGTAGCAGAGCGTCAGGGTTTGCTTGTTCACCAAACGGCATAAATATCGTTCAAAAAAAGAGGCGTGTAAGAGTTTGTACTTCGGAGGTAATTTTTTCCTTACGAGCTTTAAAGAACTGGGCGAAGTAACCATACAAACTTCTCTCCTTATTTGGTACTTATTTGCCAGGGCTGCTAAATTTGGTCTCTTCTTTTCTGTTAGCTTTCCCTTGCTGAAACGAAAGAATCCCCAAATTGATGTCCAGGCCCAGAATTTAGAGAGAAGTTTTAAAAAATGTTTCCAATTTTCAAAATTGAACTCACTTTTGCATCCATAAGTGCCCTTGCAAGATTCTTAAGGCTAAATACCAGGCTTCGATAAAGCTGTGTATTCGTTGTTTCATTTTCAAAATTATATTTTCTTGCACGTATATTTTTTCAGGTGTTTATCTGAGCAACCTCTTCAGCTATGTTTCTACGAAGCGTTACCAATTTTTCTTCTAAGCGTATGTCTCGTTAGTGTAATTCCAGTCAACCTTCTCCAATGTTTTCATTCATTAGAGTGCTTTGAATAAGTTTCTCTTTTTTCCTTAGCTTTTTTCCATCACCCATTATTTTGGTTATGCCGTGTCATTATTTCTGCTTATGGGTCATTTACGAATCAATGATTTTTTTTTCATAAATATTTTCCACGTACGACTTTCCCAGTCTCATGATGTGTACCAGATACCGGATGGTTAAACATCGTACCAGTTACTGGATGGTTAGACATTGTACCAGTTACCGGATGGTTAAATATTGTACCAATTACCGGATAGTTAAACATTGTACCAATTACCGGATGGTTAAACATCGTACCAGTTACCGTACTGTTAAACATTGTACCAGTTACCGGAAGGTTAAACATTGGAACCGTTACCGGATGCGTACCGGTTACCAGATGGTTGAACATTGGAGCTGTTCTTTATCTTTTGGATGTCGAAGACCAGGTCGCCAGTCCAGGACTCGATTTCACATGAGTTTTGAAATATTTGCCGAGACGAAATTTTCTTCGAATTCAGGACCCATGAATTCCCTACGTAGTGCACACATATTCAGGCAGGACGCGAGGAGGAAACATAATTTGCGTACTGGGTTTATAATTATCCTGGTCCCGTAGTGAAGTATCGATTATAATTATTCACTTATAAATGATCATCATTCTTGGCTATTCATTTCTGTGATCATGTCGTTCGGAAATATTTTAGAATAATGTATCTCGTGAAAGTTTGATTTCGCGATAACACGACACCTCGAACATGATGGCTGCCAGCATTTGCCATGCGTTTAAGATAGGTCGAGAGTTGTGAGATAAGTCAGTGACCTTGCCATTTTTAGAGCATTACCAATCTTTTTTGTAGTTTCCTCTTATTCCTTGGTTCCCTTCATTTAAATAACCCCTGAGTGTATTAAAAAAATTACCTGGAGCAGTAGTTTAGCGTGTATCCAGTTCTATTAATCTCCGTATAAGGACTACTTGCCAAAAAAACTACAACAGAAGTAATACAGTTAAGTCTGATATTTTGAGTGTTCCGGTGAAAACTAGAGGGAATACTCCCACAAGTGCATTAAATGTTCACGTAACATTTAGTGGATTTAAGTATTGTCTTGGCCCTTGTAGGGTTAAGTGCTTTTAAACTCTTCACGTTTTTGCCACAGGCGTCCGAGATGGACGAGGCGACAGCGGTAGGTTCAGGGCCTGGCAGATCAATAGCAGGAGGCCGTGAGAGAAGTGGGGCGACTCGATCGAGCTGCAGCATCTCGTTCCGTTTGCGTGCGCGCTGTTTTCTTTGTGCGTATTTTTATAAAGCCGTTTTTCTTTTTCCATTTTCAGTACAAAAAAGTTTTGCGTTGGTTTTGTAGGGGCATGGTTTTTCATGAGCTTGTGAATTTACGAATTTGTGGTCCTCATAACGAACATCTATCCGAATTTTTCTTTGGGGAAAATTTTCGTTTCCAGCGTGATGTTTACCGTCAGATTAATTAGATTAATTTTTTTCCATATATGTTCGCAAATATTTTGTGCCGATGATTTCTTTTTTCAATTTCTGTTACGTAATATATTTGCAGAAACCTACTTTTTCTTTACAGTTGGCGCGGAACTTTCTGTAGTTCCTGATTAGGTGAATCTGTCAACTTCTTTGTTGCCCAACTTCCTAAGTAATGTCAAGGTTCTTTTACGTCTGTGCTCATCTAAGCTCAAAAAATATTACGCCCGAAATACATTCATTATACAGAAGCGATCTCGCGTGTGAGTGGGTTAGCCCTTCTCGAAGTATGTTCTGGCGTACGTTTCAAGTGCCCATAATCATCCACTTGGCTCCGGAAACACTCTCGTGTCGCCCACAGCGGAGACAGGAATGCTTGTTGCCAGTCTTTCAGGGTATATAGGATACTCACGAGGCTTAGGTCAGTTAGGTTTGCCTAGCGTATGCTATGGGAACTAACGACTCTAGGGCGAAGGGAGGGGGGGAAGGGGCGGGCCTTTTAGGTTACTCAGCTATAGATTAAGCTTTCGAGATTTCTATTTTTCGTGCCCACTTTACTTTCTTCAATTTTCTTGCTCTTTTCACTATCTTTTCTTGTATTTTCTTCCTCTCCATTCTTAACTCACTGTTTCTATGCGGAGGGATCCTGTGTGGAAACGCACCTTATGGATAGATTCCCCTTTTTCTACAGTCCATACTTAATAGTCACTTCTTTTGCGACATAGTCTAAATCACTGAAGCGCTACAATCCGTACCTCTACTTGTGCTGCTACTGATATTAGTTGCAGGAGTCTGCTGTGGGTTTAGTTCTCTGTCTCCTTTTTCGGACTCCCGCGTTGGTGCAGGAAACGCGCGGACGACGCGACTAACCTCATATGGAGATGTCTTCGCGTTTGTTTTTTCCTTTTATTTCACTTTTTCTTTTTCCCATGCTGATGAGCCTTCAAAAAATCAATGGTACAATCTTGGACCCTTTCAAAAGGTTACTGGCAGCTCAAAGTACAACGCTAGTTTCAGTCTCATAGCAAATGTACTCGTAGCTGCAGCTGGTCTGTCGCATAAAGTTAGCTGAAGTCCTATCGCAAAACCAATTCTGCCGTCGTAGAGCTACGCGGCCTCGTCAGCCTGCAGTGAAAAGCGGCCCTCATGGACGCTAGTTTTGACCCCTTTTAATGCTCTGTAATTTATAGCATGATTGAGTTCAGCCGTAGCAATTATTTTGATTGTGCGTTTTAATGGGAGCTACACCTTGCGGGTAATAATTTTGACATTAATCCTTTTCCGTAGTATACTGTTCTTTCACTTGATTATATTTTCCTCCCCAGAGACTTATTGATAGCAAATTCAATCCCTTCGAAGACTTTCAGTGTACTCTTTTCCGGCTAGGCATGCTAGTGCAATGAATCAACTCTCCATATTGATTGAAAACTGTTCCTGAAAAGCCTGTGTTCGCTTCGGCATGTTTTACCTGCGTCTAAAATTGAAGTGCCTTTGTCTCCAAGAGTGGACTCGATAGTTGGTAATGGATAATCACATTTCGATGCTTATTGCTCTGTACCTAATTATCTTTGGCTTTATGCTACCTTACATGAGCCGAGATCGAATTTTTTCAGTATTCGCAGACGTGAATTCGTCGGAAAATGACTGGATTGAAGACACCAAGTTCCTCCATCGACAGCAGAGTAGCGTCGCGTATTTAAAAAGTTTGGAGCCAGTACAGACGTTGTCTTTGCATGAAGGTCGACTTCAATCAGAGAGCCTCAATCATTTAATTATTGCGTTAGTCCCGGACACGAACCCTGAGCACCGCCATGGTTCTCAGTACTTGACACAACTCGCCGTTCGCTTACATCAGGTCACAATGGAGAACAAAGAAACTGGCATTTTCTTTTGTAACAGCAGCGGCGAGTTCAATCCCTCTTTGTCGAAGATAGAGCGACACTTCCCCGTCTACAGTTTACCTTACGATCGCAGTGAAGACAAGCTATCGCTTCCTGCTAAGCGGGAAAACGCGTTGAAAAATGCCTTCATCGATTGCGTTCGCATGGGCTTGAATCTCACAAATGCTGCTCCGAAGCTCGTGACTGTTTTCAACAAGAACGTCCTCCCTCTACCCCACTTCTCACAAGATATAGGCAAGATCATGAGGCACAAGTTTTTGCACAAGATGTCTTGTGGTGAATGGGTCCCTAATTTGAATCAGTGGCTGTTCCTTCATCTCCAAGAGCCTACTAAACTCAGAGCGTATCAGTATGACTCAACCTCTTTCCGTGAATTGCTCATCATTTCTCTGATTGGAGCCACACTGTTTCATGTTATTTTCAAGTTACTCGACCCTCACTTGAGCTCACGCAGTGTCGTGTTTACCATCGTATATGGAGGCTCATTTTTCTTAACGTTCGCACTCTGCTTGGGTCGTCCCTACACCACTGAACTTCGGCGCGTTGTTCCCGCGCTGTACAGAACGTATGACCCTCCCGAGGCCTTGCACTTTTCTGCCTTGACTTTACCGTCTTCCAGTTTCGGCCAGATCGAACCGCATTTACGAAGCACTAGGTGCAGCCAGTACGTCGGTTTTCACAGAGTCCTGGACTCGTTAATAAACAGCCTCGAAATCCCAGGGTACGTAGTGTCCCCCAGTCTTGTAAGATACGTGTAACGAATCGAGTTGAAATCTATTTTTCTTTGTGAAACTGTTTCCAGTGACGTATGAAGAAAATGTTGACTTGATGGGGCGATTCTTGAAACGTGACAGTCCTGTGCTTGATATCCGAGAAATCTGCCACGTATTTGAAACCTGTTATTGGTGATTCGTAAATATATATATATACATGTATGAGCAAGTAAAATCAAAGGGAATAGAAAAAAATTGAAAATGGTAAAAATGATATGAAGTAGGAAATAATGCGCTTGAGATCATTATAAGTTGATGGAATGCTCCATTGCTAAGATTTTTCCTTGTATGTCTTGCGAATCTCGTCCGATTCAGCCACGTTTCCTCAGCAATCTTCTCGGTTGACTGACCTGAGCCAATAAATGAAATTTCAGTTCTTTAGTTGCTACAGGAAGAAGTTGAAATTTTGTAAAAAAATGTGTTTCCCTAATGAGTACGAGGCTTACCCTGAGAAGTTGTTTCTTATGAGTAGCCTGTCAATTTACAATCCGGGTAGGAATTTATGGCTGATAAAACGCTTGTTTTACGACTTAAGTTGAAATGGATAACTACATGCATCATCAGACTAAAAAAGGAAATGTATTAATAGTGAATTACTGTACAATTTAGCGCGTCCTCATTGGAATATTTTGGCGTGTATACTTGGGCGACATTCTGGCGCTTGAAAATTGTTTGAGAGATGTGAAGTTTCGGAAGGGAAAAATTACCAATTACCTATAATTACGCATCTATGTTTAGCACCGTCCACCCTGATCGAGAAACCTACATATTATTTTATAAGTGGTACAGAATGTGGCAGCTTCCACATCTCGTTTATGATATTCCAATATTTGAGTCAATATTGCGAAAGTGCACACCGACCTATCCTATGACCACCCCTTGCGTGGTGCATCGTACACAAATTAGGATTGATGCAGATGTGATGCAAGGCCTATCGTAAGCATGATTACCACTGATCAATAGATGTCCGGATGCCCTGGACATCACTCTAGCTGTTTCCATGCCTATCTATATTTTTATGATAAATTCTGAGTGAAGTATTCAAACGTGGCTTTCGCACATGCTACTGAACGTTTGATAAATGTTGTAAAACTAATGTACAAGAAATGATGAAGCATTAGCTATTTTACGTTGACAATTGTCGACATCAAGTCACGGCTCAACCAACTGTTGCAGCGCTTTCCTAAAATTTAACATTTTTTTATTGTAGGCCTGATCGACGATGCACTTGAATGAAAGACGAAACATGGCTGGTGTACAATACGAATACATGCATATGTTTGATCTGTCGTGCTTCGTATCTTTCGTGTAGTGATACGGATTTCAATAGAAGAAACTTTTAATTTGGTGAACTGCAATTTTTCAAGAAGATACATCTGGCCGATTGCTGTATCACTTTTACTGGTGTGAAATCTTTAGTTATAAGTTTCCATATCTGCAACAGATTTCTTATCGATAATGAACCCAGTCTGGGAGAGTTTTGTGTGTGTGATGATGTACATTTCGTTCGATGCTCGTGCTTCATTTCCTTCATTGCGCATGAAAATGTTCCATTAGGACTTGTGTTGCGGGCCTGTACACGAAGCTAAGCAGCTGCGTTGGACAACTCATCTGTGATATGTTATGTTACGATAGTCACTGAATAGGAAAGTACTTTTTGCTTGCTGAAGCTAGTAAGAACACGTCTGGTTTTTACATGAGTATTTTTATAGGAGAACAATGGAGAACCTTGGTTAATTTTTTTCACATTGAATCAATGATATAACACAAATGTATTTCATTTTTGGTTTAGTACTATTGTGCTTTATTCAAAGTTTATAATGCATTGTTGTAGAAAATTAAAAATTATTATTGTCTGCACTTCTTCCATAAACTTTATGATGTGTATCATTAGCTTTAACTTGTGTGCAAAGGAATGATTCACGTCCTGATGTTAGCCAGATAAGTCGGGAAGTTGGCAATGAAATGTACCAGATTATTCCTTTATTTATCGCTCATCCTCTAGTCGATCATTTGACAGCAGTGCTAAACCATTGAAATCGGAGGCGTTCCAAGTTTTCAGACCAGTGGGACATTATTTTCCAATTTCAAAATAGGTGAAATTTACATTTAGCGTTGATATAATTCAGAATGAAAAAGTTCATTTCAGCGTTCAGCGACGATCAGGAAAGAACCCGGAGAGAAAGTGTAGCAAAATCTCATGAAATCAATCGTTACTTTAAAAGCGCCTATTTTAGTGGGCATGCGAGTTCTTCCCTTTTCGTAAATGTATTCTAATGTTCGTCTCATAAGTGTAAGATATAATGCGAAATCCGATTACAAGTTACTAATTTTATATTATTATCCATGGACAATATTTGTTCGCTTGATGTGTGTATGATTTGTTGTTAATTAAGGAGAATAAATTTTACAACCGTTTTCATTTTTTGTAGCTTTAAGTGATTCTTTCGGTGCAATCGAGGTATATTTAATATAAACTTAATTTTATAGGGAGATATTTACTTCCGCATTTAGTGAAACGCTGTAAATGCGAGACCGCAAGAGTAGAGATTTTTCTGAACTTGGTTCATACGCAACTAATTACCTTTAATATTTTAACATGATTCAACTGCGAAGTATTTTCGTTAAAAATATTGATGTCTTTGGCTGACTTGAGGGACGTAAGTGCGGCGTCCAAGCGCTCATATCTCGACGCCAAGTGCTGTTTTGTAATTTTTAGACTTAGGGCAAAATTTGAGATGTACGAGAATCACTCAAGTAAATTGATAGCATTGTTCGTACACACATATTTTAATTTTAAACGTATTTCGAAAAAAAAGAGTAATTGTAAATAATATTGCGTTGTTAGACAAGCTTTGAGCGATTTTAAAGTAAATGCTCATTACGTCATTCAACAAACCTATATTGCGTAGAATTTGATTACAGGTGCAGATTTAACGTTCTGAATATTACTCTTATTTGTTCGGGACTGAATTTCATAGATCCCTCATTTCAGATGCCCTTTATTGATTGACAGAATGGATGGAAAAAAATCCTATTTGAGTGGTAATCCTCTTATTTAAAAAAAAGTAAAAACGCTGCCAAGACTAGCGAAGACGGTTTGTTCAATGTTTTCACGGTGATGATGCTACGAGTGAATCGGCTAGCCGAAGATGGTTTGCAAAATTCAGACTCAAAACCTAAGCTTCGAAAATAACTATCGCTATCCATAATTTTCTATTTGTATTCCAAACTGAAGATTCGGCTGACAAGATAGAAAAAATGGCCAATTAGTGTAATAAGAAAACTTGACAAAGACTCGGAAGTCTTCAAAAGTATATTTTATTCCTTTTTGAGAGTAGAAGGCGCCCAGAACTTACCTCACAACAAAATAGTTTAGAAGCAAATATGAAACACGATATGCCGCATGGATACAAATTTATAAACACATGAAAATATACCTAATCGATGGACGTGTCATCTACGCTGAGATGGTAATCTTTCTCTCAATGTTTCACTCCTTGAATCTTTTTAATCACCCAGAAGTAACGTGTTAGCGAGTCACGAGTTAGGCGAGAGAATAACGCTGTTATTTGATTACGCTAAGGCGGCAAGAATCACAACTGCTTGGATATTTGATGTCATTTTTTAAGGTAACTAACTAGAACAGGCTCGTGCTAGAACTGTTGGCAAAATGTTTCTAGTGTCTGCAATTTTATACGAGTCAGTGTATTTTTCTACATATTGTTGCAACATTCATAAAGAATAAACCCATTTTTTTTGTTTCAATTATCCTTCACTGTGTTGTTGATATGGGCAGCTTGGGAGGCGGTCGGTCCACCACTGTGCCACGGGCTGAGGTGCTCAACAGCAAGAGGAATTTTCGAAAAATTCACTCATATTTTATCAACAGCTTTGTACTCATTTTATAGAAGCCAAGATACTATGAGCTTGGTTTTCACAAATAGACCGGTGAGACAGAGGAGCGTATAGATACGTGAATGGCTTTACGTAGAGGTTGTCATCAGATGCCTACTAAAGACAAGTGCGCCCTAAGATGCTTGCTCTACGTAGCGGGTGCGCCGTGCTTATGGTAGCATACAGGTTCCCATTTTTAAATTTAAACATTTTCTAATCAAACACTTGTTGTGAAAGTACGAGGATAAGGATACAAAATTACTATTTGGAACATTTATTCCATGTGTGTCGTGAGTTTCATGGTTATTCATTACACTCCTCAGTCCAGACGGACCTGCTTCTCACGCAGCACACTGCTCTTCTCGAGGAGCCCGACACCATTCCTTGAGCAATTTTTTAGATGAGCGAGTAAGGCTTGTTTAGTACTGCAGCTTGACGTGTCGATGGTAGCAATTCAGCTCCCATAATGTTGGTGTAGCTCTAAATATTTGGTTCACACTCCTGACAGCACAATTTACGTCAATGTAAGCACAGCAAATTCTGGGACTTGTTTAGCCTTGAAACAAAGTTGGTTGTCAGCTGTGTGCAGGAATCGAGCTAATTCATTCAATAGCAGTAACTCGAGAAGCTGAAAAGCAACTGTGGCTATCGCTATCGGCCTGCAATTGTTCTGGTCAGAACTTTTTCGCCCTTCGCTTACACTTCCACTTGCATTAAGTCTTTCGGGAGGTATTCTTATTCTATACACCCAGGGAAAAATACAGCGACAAATTTTAGTAATTTACTGCGAGCGTATTTGAACACTTCAGCATTCATTTATCTTGATTGCAACGCTTGTCATCCTTTAACTTCCTTGAAGTTCTTCACGCTGCTTTTTCAGAGACGAAATCGGTAATACTGTTTGCATAATTATCCACAGCAGTCGTCTGACAGACCGCGTCCGTTTCAGGGGTCAGCGGATTGCTGAAGGGTTCTCTCCACAATTTA
The DNA here is from genome assembly GCA_014899125.1 of Orchestia grillus. Classification (NCBI taxonomy): domain Eukaryota; kingdom Metazoa; phylum Arthropoda; class Malacostraca; order Amphipoda; family Talitridae; genus Orchestia; species Orchestia grillus. The sequence continues at coordinate 33,346 of VOMN01132463.1, read as the reverse complement.
GCTATCATACTCTCACCAACCACTCTAGTCACACGTTGAGCAGTTATTTTATTTCTAGGATTAATGCCATCACTCACCAGAAATTAGTTATCCTAACATGGAGTAGTTTACCTGCTAGGGTTTTGCCTCTCAATTTATTTCCCAGTATTTTGCACCTTCTCATAGCCTGTTTAAACTCATTACGGCTGCTATTTTTATTAGTGTAGAGAGACCCTCTTGAGGATAGCCATTTTGTCTCCACTGATTGCATGCAGCAACGTAGCTGTGGTGCTTGTTAGTTTAGTATCTGTTCCATAAAATTCACCATTTCAAATTCAAAGGCTTGAATTCATCATCAAAATGTTCAGTTTTCAATGCATTCCAGTTTACGGCAGAAACATATCAGTTCTGCAGAACGTTCAGGAGTTGGACTTCGTTTTCCCTTGTTTTTTCTTGCACAAAAGTAAAGACAGCATTTTGGACACATGTTTATGACAGTGAAGCAAGGAATTTCTCCTCTACTTTCAATGTAACAGTTTCCGTGGATACTAAAATTACGTCGGGGTAAAGTGCTAACTGCCTCTGCAGTCACTCTATCAGACCGCGACATTTGACATAAAGTCCAGCGGGCGATACACTACCGTAGATTATTACTATCTGTGTCGTTGCAGTTTTAATAATTAGAAATTTTGATGAATTAATAAACTACGAGACTTAATAAGTTAAGTCATCTCAGGTGGAGCTTAGACGGGGCTTTTCACGTCACTGCGGAGTACTTTCCTTGGAAAAAGAAGTTTAAACCATACATTCCTCACATCTTCAATCACACTAATAGTTTTAAGGCATTTAAAACCCAACGGTGACATGTGTTGGAATTAACAAAAGTTCATCTGAACCAACGCTGACATAAATATAAAACGATAATAGCTACTGCTAAAACTAGTTTTTTATGAAAATAGTAGAAAATTGATTTTGCAGGGACTTGTACAGTTTTGTCGTCTACACTGGTTGTAGGTTTCTTATTTAGTAAGTCATACAGCAGAGAAAAGAAAGAAAGAAAGAAAGAAAGAAAAAAATCGTTTATTCCAAAATCAGCCCAAAAAAGCAAGTAACAATCGGTTTTTCAAATCAATAAGAAATACAGCCTCAAAATTAAAACACTCGCGTAAAGTTATTAAGTTCACACGATACTTCAGTATTTCTAAACTTGGGTAGTCATACCCATATTTTGAAAACTATATCTTTCTCCGGATTTTGCAGACACTTTTAACCTAAATTAACCACGTTTAATGCAGAGTTAAATGAACTCCTATAGTATTTGGAAAATGAGGTGGCACATGACGGATTATAAAGTGCTCCAGAGCAAGACTGCTCACCCTACTCTAAATTATCTTTCTTATGCATGTATCAGCTTTTATTCGGTAGATCATCGTGCTAAATGAATTTGACGCAACTAACAATGTCCTAGTAAGTATCTTCATAGGACGTAATGCCCATAAAATGTCTGAGCTTCCTGCGGTAAATTCCTGAACACTCACTGCTAGATTCATTCATGATTCTAGTGATCGACGGTGTATACATCATTAATCTCGTTTCCCATCCCCTTCAGAGGCGATTTTACACTTGCCATTTTCATGACCTATTGTTCAAGTTCAATCGTTTGAACTTAACTAAAGAATTAGTTTTGGGTATTGTTAACTCAATAACTTTTGCAGTTCTTCTTTGGTTATTATTACACTATTAACTTTCTCTCGCTGAAAATTGTTCAGGTTCTTATAAAGATAATAAAGGTTATACAATCAAAGTAAAATTGCAAGAAAATGCATACACCTAACTTTAAGTTGATATCCTGGGACACGAGTAGCATCAAGGAATATATCTCAAATGAAATAAGTGTTATTCTTTTCTTTTTTTTTTCTTTCTATTCAACTAAGACTGGTGCAATTTTCCATTGCTTAGGTCTTATTAGATTACATGCTGACAGTCAATGGAAGATTGTTTTATCATTAAACGAAACGAGACAAGAGGAATAATAGTGCACAAATTCATGTCCATTCTTGCCTTAACGTTGAAAAATGTGTGTAAATGATGTAGACATATCAGGTGTAGTAGTGATCTTCCATGAATAAATGAAAGGTAAACAATAGAATTTTACGGCATTTTTTTGCCCTAAATTTCTGAACTGAGTTGGTACATTTGCTTATCAAGTAAACAATTCATTCCTTGGAAAGCATTTCGAGGAAAATTAAAAATCTTATACTGTTTAATCATTAGAAACTGTACATTATCCAATACACTTAGAAGAATACAAATATGGAGTGCAGTGTTTTCCGAAACTGCATGTACTTTGTAAAGAATTAAAGTACCAATTTTTTGATTATTTTTAATGTTCTTAACCGCTCCAAAGCTTCTGGTGCTGCGCAGTCTTGCAGGACAGGTGAGTTCAACTTCAAGTTCAACCCGCAAAACGATCCACGTCAGTTTGACTCCAGGTGCCGTGCGAGGTGGTGGCGCGTCATGTTTTCTTGAATTGCATGATGCCACAACTAACCTGTTGTACCTCGTCGGTGGTGCCTTTTAGGATCTCCGTTATGAAATCGATATAGAAGGAGCTTAAATTTCGATTAACGTGCTGTGTGCGCAAATGAGCATAAAACTCTACTAAGAGTCTCCTGAATATTTGTTAACTAATTAGTGTTCTTCTTGCTAAAGTTTCAAGAACAGAGAAACTTTGCAGTTGTGTGCAAAAGAAGGTGATGATGTCACTCAAGTGATCTGCAGTAATTTTGTCTGCGGTGCTAATTCTGTGCTGTTATTCAATTTAATGTCATTAAATCACGATAATTTTGCCCAATGCTTGCTAGAAGATTGTCGGCTGGACAGGACACCTAACTTTTTTTGAGAAAACAAGAGCATCGTCGACACTTCTACTTCGAAATTTGTGGTAAGTTAAACATAAGTGTTTCTAAGGCTCGAACGGCACGTTCGATTATTTTCTGGGTGTTCTGTAGAATTTAGTTTGTGTGTTTTGTAAGTGAACTAGCCATACCACCGAGGCAGAGGCCGTGCGGCTGGGCAAATGTAGTCTGCAAACAACGTTTCACAGGTGACTGAAATGCTTCGTCTCCACCTTCGTGGCACAAAGGTAGACTATGTCCAACAGTCTGCCCCTTTGGTAGCTTTGCGATTGGGATTTCTATGTGGATTGCTTGAGGGTACTTTTTGTTCTAAGAATAATTGTGCCTGATATATTTCGATAAAATTAATATCTAACTTGAAATGAATTTGCTTTCGGTTCATTTCCATTGAGAAATTTAGGAGTTAGTTTGATATACTTTGTGACTAACGGTAATTCCTCACTGGTAATGTTTTCATTTGAAGGTAATTAGGAATATTCTAATTTATTCTGTTTGAACGCTTATTATGTTGCTGTGACATTTTTTTATATATTTTGTAGGGCATGATACTCGTAATGCGTTTCTTGTTAATTCACAGTATCCTTAACCTTCTATTTTTGAAAAAGATATTTCATTTTTTTGTGAAATTATGCGAATTTTATTTTACTTTGAAATTTGAATATTGAAGTTACTCGGCGCAGCAAGTTAGGATGTGTTGAAAATCAGGTAGGCAGATTTTCCTTCTTGGATTTTATGAGATAGTAAATTTGGCGATAATTTAAAGCCGGATTTTAAGCTCACAGCTTTGAAGCAGGGCCCTAAATCCCAATCTTGCAGCCTAGCGATGCGAATTGGCCAGCTTTGGCATCTCTGGTGACTAGTATAGGTATTTCCTAAGAACTTCAAGTTTCCGTGAAACATAGTTATCCCTCAATGATATACAGAGTGGTTACCCTTTGAAAATTATTTTGAGGTAGTTTTGAGCTTGCTTTTTACTCTTTTTTCAGTATTTTATTTTACGCTGAAATGCGGTAGTGTTATGAACTCATAATTTAAAGTTCAACCCCATTGCTTTTTAAAGATTGATGAACATGGGCTTAAAAAATCCAAATTAATTTATTCATGAATACTTCTCCGTTTTCTCTATTATGAGCCTTACGATGAGAATGTCGATGCTATGGCAGTTAGGTTTTGTTGCGCATTCTTGTATCAATGTCTGAAGGAGTGGCCATTCGTGCCATAAATTACAGTGTCCTTCCACTACCATGCGGTTTTGGAGTTGTGTTCCTAGCTGGGTTTTAGTTTTACAGTGCCGGCGAAGCTTCTTACTTCATTTAAATTTAATGGGGACCTTAAAATTAATATGCAATATTTCTTAAGTGTATGGTTTCCGGAAAATTTTCTGTATTTCATCTACTTGTCATTATAAGTTCAATGAAATTGTGCGCATCGAAAGCACTAAGCTCATCTTTTATGAAATACGTGTGTAAAACTCATCGTGGTAGCCTATAATCTCTACTTCCGTTCAGAAATTTTTTCTTACCCTAAAACGTTAATTTTTTACGATCTCTGTGTCGTCGACAGCGTACATCACACGATCTGCAAATTTCTCAGTAATTAATTTCCGCTGTGTTAAGTTTTAGGAGAGGATACCGCCGATGTTTAACGCACCCGTTGGTCCAAGAAAGTTCAAATTCAGGATGTTATTGGTCGCATTTGCGCGCGTTTGACTCCGACCATTCTGTGATAACCATCTTTGACTTGAGGAGCTCAAAATGTTTCGGATTCCATTACTGCAAGCCTCGGTTCCTGTATCGCAATTGTAAAAAAGTAAGCTGAAATTGTTTGTACGACACATCTCTTCGTTCGTAATAAGAGGTAACTTAACTTTTGAGTGGTACTTCTAGTGACTTCCACACAATAAGTATTAGGAATACATAAGCTGACTGACAACTTCAGAATCTAATGCTATGGTGCGTCCACAACCGCGGCATTTCAAGAGACCTTGAGAAGCAAGTATGACGCTCGTGGGCTCCCTAGTTTTTCTGTTTCTTCACGACTTCTAGGATCCGATGGCTGTATGTATTCCTGTTCATTAGTTTTTGAGTTTCGCGATCGTCATAAATTTGTTCCCGAGCCCTAAGATGACAGAAACCATATTAAGATTTAACCAGTTCTAAGGTATCACAGGAGTTTCTAATTGGATAACATATTCTAAATTTTTCCTTTGTTTTTGTATGTAAGAGCAGCGTTGAGACGGCGCAAATCTTGCCGAAAAATTATTTTTGCTTATGCATTACAATGAAAACGGGTGTTCCAAGGAGCGCGTGCGACAGCTTTTAGTTCACTTATGGAATTTGTTAATGCATTGCTTTCAGTTATTTTATAGAAAATTAAATTTTTTTTTTGGTTGAAGTACAATTTGAAATAATTAAAAGGTGAAAAAGATGGGTAATAATGTTATCAATGTATGATTGTTCGGCCTCGGATATACCAACTAAATGATGCAATTCGTTAGGGATTATACTGTTCAACGCAAATATTTCATTCGAAGCTCTTGAAAATGGTCCTGCACCTGCATTACAAAAATGGTTTTCTAAAATACTAGTAGCTCCTCTTTAATAATTTTTTGCATAAATATCTAGTTTACATATTATTTTTCTCTAAATCTCTTCTCTCTAAATCCAGCAACTCGAAATTTGTCGATGTTCTTGAGATTTGTTTACGTCACGTACGCGCTATTTTGTATCAGTGTTTTTGTTTCTCTGGCAACACTTATCGCATTGCGTATAACATGCTAAGACAGGGCAAGGTGTGCTCTAGTGTTGCACCACGGCTCTTCATGGGCCAGGAGGGGGGAGGGAGGTGTAGTTATGCTACGGGCTCCTTAACCTACTTAAAAACATTTCTCGAGTAGGTCTCGTAACCAAGGTTATGTTTCTCGAAAACGTAACCTTATAATACAAGTTAGTAGGGAAGCTATGAGAAAATATTGTTTCTATAAGTTCAACAAAACCCAGAGCTTTCGAGCCTATGCAACACTCATGTTTAGTTAAAAATTCCAAAAATTGATAAGTTATGTTATAATTTTTTAGGAATTTCTAATAAAGATGAGCGTTATATACGCTAAAGCTCTGGATTTTGTTAAACTATGATAGAAATTGGATATTTCTCTCAGCCTTTTTAATAACGTTCATTATGACACACTAAAGTATGACAGAAAGAGAGTTCAGAGTTTTTAAAAATTTCCAAAGCTCGTGGAAATTCAACTTCAATCAGACAACTTTGTGAGCGAATCGAAACCTAGTCATCGATCCAGCCGTCACTTTCCTTAGACTTAATGAAAATTAATTTCAACACTTTCTTTAATCAAGTATTGCGCTCCATCTTGCGAGCAACTTTTCGCTTTATTTTGACACTCGCCTAAAGTGCTTAAGGGATTTGACCTCTTTAACCGTGGTGATGAGCTTCCTTTATAGAGTCCACTTTAAAGCACATGCTCTGAGGCCCCTGTGCGGTAGGCTTCAAGATCTTGCCTTAAGAGGAGGCTGTAAGTCCAAGTATGGGTGGAGATCGTTGTGGACACCCTGTTAAACTACTGGAAAGAGCCTCAAATTCGACGAAGGTGAATGATTCTTGATAGTTTCTTTACTCTCCGAGCTAAAATTTCGTATCCAGTTTCAGTACATGTTGTCTTTTAAGTTATTATGAGAGTGGGTTTAAATTTTAAGAGTGGGTTTAAATTTTAACCCTTTCCTGGCCTTATGTATAATTCATCATACGTCTTCCTATGATGATCTCTCCTTCAGTGACGCAAGTTTATGAAGCCTGAATTTTCTTGAACATTCGAAATATGCTGCGCAGTGACGGCAGGACGTTCATGTTTCGTCCAGCGAAGTTTATGGCAGTAGTCAGCGCTCAGCTGTGTTGTGCTACATAACGTACATACTGTAGCTATCTTCTAATTTGCTCATGATGTTTCAGATAAAACCAGGCTGCCTTTAACTCATGCAGTCAAAATTTTTGAATTATTTAGACATGTTTATCATCCCTACTGCTTCATAAAACTTCAAAGTTTATTCAGTTCTGGTATTAAATCTTTCATAAAATGTACCGAAAATAAAAGGATTTGAACCTATGTACGCGCACTCTTGGATCATGGGGGTTGATGATCTGGACGAATTTTTTCCTATTGCATTCTTTCCACGAGGTATTCGTTCCTGGGGGGAGACAGTACGGTGTATTTAATAATGCCTTGTTTTTCGGCCGTTCAGATAAGCTAGACTTGGGTCGTTGATGGTATCGCAACGTCGGAGATGGCAAATGAGAGGGGGTCGATGTTATGTGTGACAGGCCCCCTTCCCCCCTTCACTGAAACTCCCCTTACTGGTCTGGAGATCAGGTTGAAGAGATTCAAGAATTTAAGATGAGTCGGATCAGCAGCAGCGAGAAATGAAATTTAACGTTTGTTGGATTTGAGGTAGATTTTGTAAATGGAAATTGATGGTTGATTAGAATTTGACATGCTCTGTCTGGGTTACGAACGCTTCAGTTCATGAAATGCATCCGTGGTTATTTAATTCATTTTCGGGGAATGGGAAGCTAAGTTAGGAGTTTTCTTTTATTGAGAGTCTGAAAAGTCATGAATAGCGAATCAGAATAGATCATTGTTGATAATGAAGGATATTGTTACTAATTAATTCAGAGACTTAGTGTTCCCAGTATGCTTTGCTGAGTTCTGAACGGTTTTGGTACTAGTTATTATAATCATGAATTGGGACTCATTTTATAGGTAAAAAAGTAATTGCTTATATAGAAGGCATTGTTAGATTATTCCAGTTATAATTCTCCTAAGAATTATATGTGGTGCAATTATGGAGAATTATATGCAATTATTATGCAAGAAAACAATTATGGAGAAATTGGAAAGGAGGAAAAGAATGATTTCAGTGTCCTCAGGTAGGAGTTTCGTTCTATTTTGCAGCCGGACTGAAGTTTTTGTCATCAAAGCAGATGGATTGTAGCATTGTTAGTTACGATGAGCTCTTTATTACACTGCTATATTGCTCAGCCTATCGCTCGCGCTTCGACTTGAATCACCTCTCGTGGTACGTGTCGAAATCGAAAGAAGGAGTTTTGCTTTAGATGAAGAACCGCTGGTACGACGTGCCGCTGCATTTTCCAGTGCCAGGCAAGACACATTAGAATTAAAGTTACTGATACACTTCATCTTATGTAATTAGGTTGATGTTTGTTTTTCAGGTTTGAGTTTCCAAGGCAATCATTTTTATGTGAAACGAGTTAGTGCCGTTTATATTTACTGGCAGGCACTTTAAAATTAGGAGTCAAAACTCGTGCTAGTTGTAGGTTTAGAATAGATGATTTCATTGCAGTTCTTTTCTCATAAAAAAAGGTGCCTTGAACTTTCTTGCCGCTTTTGAATCTATTCTTCCTTAGAAGTGAAAGTCTGCTTACGGCTTCCTCCTTGTTCATCGAGTAACTGATTTGCATTGTTCCCTTAGCACGTCTCATTTGTAGTATTTCCGCTATGCAAGGGAGTGCCTTCTTGCATCCAGTAACCAACCTTTCTAACGGTAATGCTTGACCTATTCTGGTACGCATGTCCTTCCTTCGAACTCTTTGAAGTAAAGTTAGCTACGTTCTCTAACTTTCGTTGTATATACACCCAATACTTCTCGTTGTATGACGTTGTTAAAATAAGTTGCTGAAGTTACACAAATCGTGACATGATTTGCCAAATCTGCACGCTGAACTTCCGGCCACTAAATGGTTGATGTCCGATTACGACCTGCTACTCATGAGCGCCACTTCAGCTAAAAATATATTTAAGCATGATATACTTAACTAACACTTCACGGACTACTAGTGCAGCGATACCAATTGTGTAATTCTGATTTTACTGCGAAGAAACTATCTTTCGATTTAGTGAGTGTGTCTTAAGTGATTCAGGGGCATCTCCGACCGCTCGAATACAAGCTAGAATTTTCGAATGCCTTTGCAATTGAAGCTCGTACGTACGAACACCGCATATTAGCGGATATCAGATAGAGCTGACAAAATCTGCTGGTCTGAATACATGTTCCATTGGCCCGAATGTCTGGTACAAAAGCCAGAATAGTCGCTGGCGGAATATTCACGTCAACGATTACTAATCTCTTCGTTCAATGTCTGTTTAATGAAAAGTTTCAGTGTATAGTACTTGCTTCGTTTGGCAAGCCTTTATAATCAGCATGAGAAATAAAGGACTTATATACAGCTATTTTAGTGGCTTCGTAGCAGCTATAACCCACTCAAATGAGTGGACTCTGCTGAGGGTTGTCGGGGACTTACCCTTCGTTAAAAGTATGGCTGCTCCTTGCAGAAGGCTATTGATGTTGGCTCAGTTGTTAAGTGGGCATTAGGTATTCACTTTTCTTGCATGGAATTGGACGTGGAGTGGTGCTATCCTCTTGCTATTTTCTCATCGAGACTATCATAGATGTATTTAATTCCCCTTGGGGGCATAGGTCACAAGCATAAGGGTTAGGTTACATATAGGTTAGTTAGGTTTGTCTAACCTATGCCATGGGAACACTGTTATGTTACCTCAGCTTTAGCTAGGTCTTAAAGACCTGCATCTTTCGTGTCCACTTTGCTTCTTACCATCTTCAGGCCTTTTCCGCTGATGATTCTTTATCTTTTCTTTCTCTTCCTTCTTAACTTGCTGTTTCTACGCGTAGAGGAGACACGGGAATACACCTGTGCACAGACTCCCGCTCATCAAACTCCATAGTAAATGGTCCCTTCTCTCTCGGTGCGAGATAGCTTGAGTTACTAAAGCGCTGCTATCCTAACTACGACTTAATTCTTGAATTTTTTCTGCATCTGAGATGATCACTAGTTAAACAATGTAAACATTTCTGCGGTGGCTGTAGTAATAATCTGTAAAACTCTACGGAAAACTGATATTTTTGTGCACTTATGAGAATAGTACTGGTTGTTAAACAGTACAATTTAAAAAGTACATTTCCAGAAGAAAGGTGCAAGTGAAATAATTCCAAGTGCCGCCTAGGTGTCTAATAACTATTGGGGGGGTTATCTTAACACTTTGACTGTGATTCAACACGCAGGAAATATTTCATGTCGACAAAAATTTCCGCTGTGATTTTAAAATTGAAGGATTTTGCTGTCACAAATTTGGTTATCCATTTAATTTCCCCCCTAATCTAAACCAGCTCATTCGAGTAATGAACATAAATTTTACAAAAACTTAAAAATATGTATTCATATATCTCGGTGCAAACGTTACGTTAGGTTAGGTTGGATGATCTCTTGCACCATATACGGCACAGATCGCAGTCAAAGTGTTGAGAAGAATATTAGAGAGGAGATTATTCAGGAAGGAAAGGATGAAACAAGGAGAACTAGAGGTAGTGGATTTGGGGAGGATGAAGCTGAAAGGGTGCAGTTCGAAGGTGAGGCCGGGCGAACGAGATGCGTTTAACACTTCAAGCAATTGGCGATCGTGAAGGGGGGAGGAAGGCAGTATTGTGGTAGGCAGACGGATGTCACTGCTGGTTTGAGAGCGCGATATGCGAGATGAACTTCATGTGGCAGTGAAGAAATAAGTGTGATAACATTATAGTGCCTGACGAGCACAACAGTAGAGCTTAATTAAGGGGTCACGTTTAAAAATAGTAATTACCTATAAAAAGAAAATTTGAAATTAAAGTTCATCTCGCTTCACGTACCGTTCTGAAAGGTTTACACAGTGCTTGTGTGTCTCCCTAGTACAGGGAACTGGAGACGAGTCTGAATGTAGGATCTTAGTACGTGGTACTATTAATGCTATTTATCGTTGGCGAGGACTAGGGTAGAGCAGGGGCTGGTGAGATCATGAACGGGTGCGAAAAGTGTGCTTGGCAAGAAGCTCCGTGAGTGTCGAGGCTTACCAATGTTCGGGGTGATGTAAGATATCGGAGCTCACGTCTGGGGGAAGCTGGTAGTACTCGTCTCCAGTAGTATGCTTTGGGAAATTAACGCTCTTCCGTATAATCTCAAACTGTTACTGCTTGAATTATTTTCAGTTGACTTGCACTTTTCATATTGTACGTATTTTCTCTCGGAGGTACATTAATGCTGGATTTGGTGTAAAACAAACGAAAACAATTCGATAGTTCTGGTTAGTATATTGTATTTTATATTTTCATTTAAAACAAACGACATTTGTCAAAGTTATTTTATGGACTGAGCCAAATTTGGTTCGTGGGATAATTAAGTGTTACACATTCATTGGTCCAATAATACTTATTGCAATATTCCATCATGGTTCGAGTTTTGTAGTCAGTTAGGCAGTATTTTTACTTTTTCTGTTAATTGTTCCTAACGTGGAGGGGAGGGCGGTAGAGGAAGGGAGAGTAATCGGGGGCTGGAATAGCGTACAACCGAATTATCGCTTTTTCTTCGTTGGTATATTATATTTCGTTTCTTGTCTTTCTTTCTCTCTCTAGATGCGCAGCCTTTAGTTTTCCCAGAGTTGTGGGCTGCACTAGCTTAAAAGTTGGAATTTTGCGCCCTGTACCTGTTCCTGAATTGCTCCTCACGCTCGTGGTCGGCTCTCGTTAGCGGGACTCGTGCTGCAGTGGTCGGTCGAGTGGGTCGTGTTTGGAGCCAGCCTCCCGGTAATGGTGGTCAAGTGACACGGGATGTTGGCCTGACTCTGCACTAGGTGTTTTCCTGCTGACCTGCGTTCTTTTAAAAGCTTTGTCAAAGCGTTTAAAGTTAGTTTGTTAGCGAGTTTGCGGTTATTGAGCTGAGTTTTTGTTATTTTGTGGATGCTCATTTATTCAGCGGGCTCACTATTGTTTAATATAGAATGTGTTGTTAAAGTATTTCGGTAGTGTTCAATAAATGGGTCAATCATTCAACAGATGTACTGTTACAACGTACAAATGAAGATATTTATCGAAACCTCTGTTATATAACAGGTGCCATGTCATTTTTACTTTAATTATTTATTCGTGGACGTGCTCTTATTTAGAGAGAACGCTGTTATCCTTGCGAACGCGCCGCTTTTGAAAGATGCTCTGTCACTTTACAAACGGGCTGAGCTGCGTGCTCCTGCTGACCTTGCCGTGTCCGTTGCCAGACGGGCGCTCACCGGCACCTGCTTCATTTTCTCGGCCTTTTCTTTCGTGTGCCAGCCTTATTTTTCGGCTTCTATCGTGCGCAAAACTTCTTCCCTGGGCTTTCGGCATTGGCCGACGCTTGTTGTAGATTCATTACAGGTACTCTAGTACCTAATGAGGTTACCTCGGTACAATTTTCCATTCAGTACGCAAGCAAGTCTCCTACGACGTTTCCGTTCCAAGTAAATGGATTAATTAGGTGCAACTTTTGCCGAAAAAAACTGTTGGGTGTTTACTTTTCGTAGTGTCTCATGTATTAACAGGAGCGTTACGTGCGACTTTCCTCATTATCTGGGAATATTTTGTGACGAGTACTCTGGTACGAGCTCCCCAGCGATCCGCTTGCAATCTCGGCCTCGTGGTACTCTACTCGTTGTGGTAACCTTATTTTTTCCCGCTTCACTTGAAGTTTTCTCGCCGGACAACCATACTGCGTGACGGACTCGGTTCAATATACACACAAAATATTAGCCCTATTGATCGATGCTGGTGGTCTAACCGTGATATATATCGAAACGGTAACCAAGTTGTGTTGGTATTCGGAGAAACCTTCCTGCTCTGTTATTCTTCATCGACTTAGTCATGCAGGTAGGTACCTAGAATGATAACCTTCTCGAGCCGAAATCTAGCGGTCAAAATAAAAGAAACTTATGTGGGAATCCTTAACTCGTAAAGACGTGAACTTGACTATTTTCTTCGAGTCCTTGATTCTGTTCCGATTCATGAGAGGGAATGCTAATCTCTTGGGCTGTTCCGCAGCGAATACTAGAATTTCATACTCTGAAGTTGCAACTCTCTAACGTGCCGTGGCGGGGTCTTCTTAGCGGAAATAATTGACGAATATTGGTCTATCGGGCCCTCATTGATTGGCCGTGATTTCTGCTTAGCGTTGTACTCCTACTCCGTAAGAGCTGATTTTTATATTGTCTGTGGTCGTTGGGTCGTCAGAAGTCGGTGTCTAGAAACGGTCGCTACCCACCGCGCTAGGAGCAATGGCTATCATGCGGGTTGCTTTCGTTTTCGACGAAACAATGGCAAGGGTGGGGCAAATTTGGATTTCGTTTTCTGGTATTATTTTATCCGTGCTAAAATGAATTCAAAGTGCTCATTCGCTTAATTATTTTCTGGTTATGAAAAATAGATTCGATAGGACTATACAGTTACTACGATGGCTTAACTAAAATGTATTTAGAGCAAGGCCAGCATCTAGAATGATGACTTTGTGTCAAGGAAATTTTCTCTCTGACCTGTGTTCTGTTAATTAATGAACTAAATCAACAATCTGGACCAAAAAATTCTCTTCAATGTCAAAATTTCTAAGCTCACTAAAGTCTGTTACTCAGATTTTCTGAACTTCATCGAATCCCATCCCGTTTGACCTGAGTTATCAATAATGGATCGAAACTATGCCTAGAATTCCAATGCTAAGCGTTCAGGACGTACATATATATATATATACTCATGATAGCGAACGACTGTTGTTTTCAACCAGCTATGTGGCTCAATGAGTACAGAAATATGGCAGTGGCTGCACAAACATTTTTGGTATCGCAATTGCTACAGACTTTTGAGCAAGGTAACGAAAAAACAAGGTGACAAAAATTGAAAATTATTTAGCTACGGTTCCACGCTTTTCAAGTCAGTGAACTGGTATAAAAATAAACTTGGTCAATTCTTCCAAACCAAGCATCGTACTTTCACTTGTAAGAATGAAATGTAAGCTCTTTAAGCACGTACGAATCTGTGTCAATGTGTTTGGAGAAGGAATGATTTACTTTTCACTAATCTTGATCCACAAGTATTTACAGAGTCGCGAGTACTGTACTAAAGTGACCATTTACATTCACGCGGTACGGTAATAGGACAACAGGTGGTGTTTGTTTTTTCTTATTTGACTGAAGTGCCGTGTCAATGCATGTTACTCGAGGTGCATAAATGTTTTAAATGACTTCAATGTTACACAGAGGATGACCTAAAGAGTCGGAAATTTTTACGTTACCTTGTATTTGTTTGAGCCCCGCGAGCTGTGTCGCCTTGCGGGGACTTCCACCGGTGCTCTAGAATTTGCGCTCTTCTGATATTATTTGGTATGAATGTTGTGCAAAGTCCTCCTCCTTCTTTCACTGACAAGGATTCAGGCTTGATGTAAGTCGGTATTTGGATAGAATTGTTATTGGATTTAGTTAACATGATGTATACTCTCTTACAGGAACTAATGAAAAGTTCAAGTCTGTTTTGAAATAATTATTTTGGTTTGTTTCCATTGATTTATGTTCTTGGAAAGTATGCTACGACATAATATTGATTCATGTGAAAGATTTGATTTTTCTTGAGCAATCTGATTTTCAAATAGATCCACGCAAATCTCAATATCTACAATCTTGGTGAATCTCGATTGATTCCATTCACCCTCACCCGAGCGGTCTACGTTTATTGAGACGTAGTTCTCAAAATATAATCTCCAATACGTGTTATTCTTTTAAAATGCTTGCGTATTTAAGATTCAGTACATTCAGCACAGATAAGTACAAGTACGGGAGTCCATCATTGAAATTCTTCAGAATATTTTTTGTTCCCAAGACCTGGGTACTGAGTCTTTCCTTCAATACGGTAACCCAGGTTCGTAAGACCTGGGTACCGAGTCTTTCCTTCAATACGGTAACTCAGGTTCAAATGAATGCATTTACTGGACAGTTTGCCAAGCCCCCAACAAGGCAGAGTTTACGCTCCAAGGCCGCGGGATTTGTCGTGAAATATTGCGCATGCGCCCAGCCCACGCTAATGCTGTGCTGTGAGTGACTTGTTTTCCTTCATAGTCAAGCAATATTTTTGCAACGAATTTCTAAATACTGATGCGATGAATAACTGTGTTCAAGATTATTCCTAATTGGTGCGCACTGTCCTCGCGCGAACGCTTTTAACATAATGGCCTGGTGAGGAAATGGGAAAAAATTGTGAAAATTTGTGTTTAGGCGGCGCGTGGTACCCACAAGGTCACGGTCACGTGGTCCGCGTCGGTCTAGGTCTGCCTGCTCTCTCGTGACCATAACTCCATGTCGGTGTTACTGTTTCTCTTTGGGATAGAGCCACTGCTGGCCTGCTTCTGAATCTTGGTATCTCTGCATCACGTACGTAAAGTTCTTAACAAAATATTTAAGCTTTTGCGTGATCGTAGAGTCACGCCCGACTCGGGACATGCCTGAGATGCAAGTCCCTCCTAAGTGCTTTATTAACTCCTAAATACTCTCGTTTTGCGCATTTGTTTTACCTCCGGTGCGTTAGAGGTTTGACAAACGCGCTCAATGTCTCGATTAGTTTCAGGCACAATGAATTGAGTGTAGCTCTGCCAAACTCGTTTTGCTGTTGCTTTTCTCATCTCTTCATTTTAGTCTTCACTCTCACGCTCTTCGAACGTGTCCCGTAAAAAAATGACAATAGATGGTAGTGGGAAGTAGGCATCGCTGGTTGTACATTTCTTTTCCACTTAAACCTTTTAACGCTACGTTATTTGTAGCTCAGCGAGTCAGTGCAAGCAACGGCTTGGGAATGACAAACTGGAGTTCTGTTTGTACTCCTCAAGGGAAAATAACATTCAAATATATGCGGATTTCTATTTGTTTCCTTCTCTATTTTGTTCATGAAGAGATTTATTTCAACTTGTCCGTGATTTAATGGAAAGAGAGAGAATCTACTCTTTAACTATTTCTATTTCATGGGGTAAACGGTTCTTTTGCGGTTCATTTCAGTAACGCTAGCGTGTGTAATTATGTGCGCATTTTCTTCAAATGCAAAGTTGAAAGGAAATTTCAGAGTAATTTTAGCTTGCATATATGACGCTGGGCCTAACATCAATCAGGGGATGAAATTTCTCGGTCAATTTTTGTACCGATTATAGGAGCTGATTTTCATTTTGTAGCACAATTATCAGGTGAAGTGAAAGCATGACGTCGCGTACGTGCGGTGACGAGTATGCGGCTGGAGGTCGACGTTAACTCTGAACAATATATTACGCTGGCAAGTTTCGTAACCGAAAATTTAAACGCTCGCGCTAATCACATATACGGGACATGTGCAGTTTTGCTTGCAGATATCTTGCAGCTTGTGTTCCTGTATGTCCGTGCCGTAGCAACTGTTGCTGCTGTAAATACTGTACTTGCAGATGCCGTTGCTGCCGTACCTGCAGATGCCGTTGCTGCCGTACCTGCAGCTGCCGTTGCTGCCGTACCTGCAGATGCGGCTGCTGTCGTACCTGCAAATGCCGCAACTGCTGTAGAAGCCGCAACTGCCGTAGCTGCAGATGTATGCTGCTGTCGTCCACAAATGCCGCAACTGCTGTAGATGCCTCAACTGCTGTAGCTGCAGATGTATGCTGCTGTTGAACCCGCAAATGCCGCAACTGCCGTACCCGCAAATGCCGCAACTGCCGTACCCGCAAATGCCGCAACTGCTGCAGATGCCGCAACTGCCGTAGCTGCAGATGCGGCTGCTGCAGGTCCCGCAGCTGGGCACACGCAGGTGAACGGCCCCAACACCGCCTGCAGCTGCCCACATTTCCTCAAGTACAGATCGTGGCGTCGAGCCTCCTGAGGCGGCCGCCGTGTTTCCTCGTCTCAAGTGTTCCACGCGATTATTTATTTGGCTCCTAATTTTGGCTAATGAATCTCTGTGAAGCTATATTTTTGATATCGTTTTCGGCCGTGCTTCACTCATTGGCATTACCTCCATCTCACAGCATTACGGCTGGTCGCTAATAGAGCTGGGCGTGTGCACTTACAACGTTACCATACCTCGATATTGGAATCAAACTTATCTGTTTTCTTATTCTTGTCATAAATGAATTACGTACTTAGCTGCTAATGGGTCGAGTTGGTCAATGATTGAAGTAAAAAGGAACTTCGTGAATCAATTTGAAATTGGACAGAAATACATTTCAAACTAGGTTATTTACTTATAAAATGTTGCCCCTTTTAAAACGTAGCTCTTTTAAAATGTAGCTCTTTTAAAACGTAGCTCTTTTAAAACGTAGTTCTTTTAAAACGTAGCTCTTTTAAAACGTAGCTCTTTTAAAACGTAGCTCCTTTTAAACTGTTGCTCTTTTTAAAATGTACTTTTCTTTTAACTAAATGATTTACCCTGAAAGTTAAGACCCATTTTAATGATGATACACGTAAAGATACATTGATGTAAATTCATAATAAATCTATCAGGATATTTATTAAGCCAAAATTTAACGTTGAAATTGATAACTTTGCAAGCGCACGACTTGAGGGCGCCAGGCACAAATTATATAAATTTCAACTCGTTGAAAACGTGTAGAGGATGACCGTCCTAAGCTGTGGTCGTCAGGCACTACGAGTAAAATCGATGCTGTGAGATGATGCTGATGCAGAGTCTCTGTCTCGGCAACCTGGTGCACTTCCGCGGTTACGAGAACTGGTAGACGGTGCCTTCCTCACCTTATTATTCGATCTTTTCATGTATTAAAGGCTTATTCTCTATATTAATGCACCAAGTCTATAGATTTTTTTTCTTTAGTATGTTCATTTACTTACGGACTGAAAGAATTAAACACGAGAAAATTGTCAGATGAGAGATTCCTAATCGGCGAGATTTGATCAGGGAAGGCGGTGTTACAGAAATTTAATTATCTCGCATGAGATTTACGGTCATTTTTGACGGCCTGAAGATGCTAGTGCTATTCATAATACGACTCTATGTTATTGAGTGAGCAAGTGCGGTGTATATATTTTTGTATGAAAAATGTTAAATATTCATTAGGACCTTGAACTACATAATATTTTCATTATTTTCAGCATACCGGAAAAATAGATAACTTCAGGTTGTGTTTTTCTCCCTGTTGTGTTTTTTTTTTTCAATTTTATTCTAAAGGAAGAAGGGTGTCATTTCGGCAGCAGTGTTACAGTAGCAGTGTTACAGTAGCAGTGTTACAGTAGCAGTGTTACAGCAGCAGTGTTACAGCAGCAGTGTTACAGCAGCAGTGCCGGTGGCAGCCATGGCAACGCTGTCAGCAGTGCTGGCTGCTGTGCCGTCAACGGTAAGGCGTCTCCATTGGCGCTTCCCTTGCTGCAAATGGGGAAAAATGCCGCTTTTCGGCGCATCTTGTGTACTTTCGGCACATCTTGGGGACTTTCGGCGCATCTTGGGGACTTGAGGTACATCATGGGGACTTCAAGCACATCTCGGGGACTTGCGAGTTTTTTAAGTTCCAGTTGGCCTTAAACGAGCAAAGTCTGCCCTCGTCAGTTTGTGTTGAGGATCATGAGCTCCTCAGCAGTGTCCATAGCTCCTCGCAACATTTGCCTGAAGCCATAAAAGGCTGTCTCATTTTTGCAATGATCCGAGTATTGGGCTAAATCGTGTTTTTTTTTTATGTCTTGTGTGCATATTCACCCTCAGTTGGAACGAAACAATGAGTATTTAAGATTGAATGTAACATCTATAATGCTCATCATTCTTATTTTTTATTTATTTTTTACGTTTATCGTTCATGACTGCGGTCTTCATTGGGTTGAGGGAGTCTGTTGTGGGTCTCTAGTGGTTGAGCCTTGTGTTTTGTGTGACGTTTCTGTTGCCTGCGTGAATAGGCCCGTGCAATTGGCCTCCTGCAGAAGTGTGGGTGCCTCCTTCGCTTCACCTGGCAGAATTTGGACCTCCTCTTGTTGCCTGTCACAGCGAGCTAAAATCTCTCGTGACACGCAGATCTGTCTCCACTGAAGTGACCTTTCAACTAAAAATTTCCTTCGCTTTATATTATTTGAATGGAAAAGTCGTTGCTTCTCGAAGTATGGTTCTAAAAATTGTAGTAATAGCGAAATTGTTAGCGATGTTTGCTAGAAGGTAAACAGATGCAGCGGAAGGGCCCCCAGAAGGAACTGAAATGCGCACGTTAGTAGCAGTGTGCACAGTGGCGTGAGCAGCAGTGTAGATAGTGGCGTGAGCAGCCGTGTAGCCAGTGGCGTGAGCAGCCGTGTAGACAGTGGCGTGAGCAGCCGTGTAGACAGTGGCGTGAGCAGCCGTGTGCACAGTGGCGTGAGCAGCCGTGTAAACAACAGCAGCAGTGGCAGCAACAGCTGCAGCAGGAGTGACAGCTGCAGCAGTCTCAAGGTCACTGCCGCTGTACCTGCCGCGGTCACTGCTCCTCTCGGCCGCCGAGTCCTCCTCCTGCTGCTGCCGCCGCTGCAGAACTCGCGAACTGCATTCCGGTGCTGGCCGACCTGCACGGTGCCCCTACCCTCCCCCCCTTCCCNGGCTCTACATTTCTTTTACTGGGCTCTCCATTTCTTTTACTGGGCTCTCCGTTTCCTTTACTGGGCTCTCCATTTTCTTTACTGAGTTCTCCATTTCCTTCACTGGGCTCTCCCTTTTCTTCAAGAAGCTCCTTCTCCTTCCACCCAGCGATGCTTTCCTTCCACAGGTCGCCCCTTTCAGAGGAGGTTTCTTCCCTTCCCAGCCTCCTTCGTGCTGCGTCGCAGGATGTGCCCGCCTGTCCGTCCGCAGAACTGCCCCCTTCCCGCTGCTGGTCTGGCCGTCAGTAGCGCACTCTTGGAACGTAGTGTCGAAATTGTACATTTCATGTGCAACGGCTTTATTGCTTAACTTTTCACGTTCATTTCACATTCCCATGAGGCTTGCCCGTGTGCGCAACCGCTCTCATTCTTCTCTCGTGCCACCAAAAACCGAGCCCGCAACACTTACGGATGGGGGCGAATGAAAGCATTTGTCATTTAAAAAATCTGGCTAGCTTCGAGTGATGTGCCTGCTACTGACCAATCTAATATAATGCCAGTCGAACGTGGAAATTGATTTGTTCATTCGCTTTTAGACGTGTTGTTGGAAGGAACTGTTGGTGCGCGGCCGCCTAAAGGATTATGAGCCGAGTTCGTGTCAGTTGAGTGAAGCCGGAGTGACCCTCAGTGTGACCCTCAGTGTGACCCTCAGTGTGACCCTCAATTTACTCCGTTACCCTACCTTGAGTTTTGCTCTTGGCAAGTAAGTGTTGTTTTCGACCTCTTATTATGCAGAACAATAGAAATTTTCATTTTTCCTATGAAACTTGGCTTCTGTGTTACACTTGTATTTTATTTGTTACTGGTATTGTATTATGAAAAAGCAAATTTGAAACTTCATTGACCTCACCGCAGATGTGGAATTTTAGCAGTGAAATTGTTTTAATCTTTTTATTTACTTACAAAGGAATGGTTGATTTGGCAGAAATGGGGAATTATATGTTTTTGACTCAACAGCGAGACAGAAGTGAAATTCTGTTACGTTCTGATTTTTGCAGCTGCTCTTTGTTGTTCGTTGGTGGCACATAGCTCCCACTCTTGTGTCTCGCCTGTCGTCTGCCTCTTGCCTGTCGTCTGGCTCTCGCCTGTCGTCTGGCTCTTGCCTGTCGTCTGGCTCTTGCCTGTCGTCAGGCTCTTGCCTGTCGTCTGGCTCTTGCCTGTCGTCTGGCTCTTGCCTGCCGTCTGGCTCTTGCCTGTCGTCAGGCTTTTGCCTGCATCTAGTGTGCAAAGCTAATTGTGTTTCAGCAGTCATTAAGTAGTTCCTTCTCAATAATTTAGCAATTCATTTATCAGACTCATTTCGTAAATCATCAATATCCGATTGCACTTCTTCATGTTTGGAGACAATTTTTGAACTCATCCGTGCGTATGTGTCTAGCAGGTTCTTAATGTGTCACTTTATGTTGGACAAAATATCTTCGTAGCAGCGAGCTCCAACCCCTTTCAGACCAGGTCGTCACTCTCCCTGCCTTTCTCTGTTTCAACTTGTCACCCCGTTGTCAGATTCGTGTGTTGCTTTTTTACTTCATACATGTATTATATCTCATTGATGAATCAATCAGTTGCTGTGCATTTGACTTGTATTTATTTCACCTTGCTTTGTGGCATAGCTTTTTATTGCATATAATTAATTTTCATATCCGTATAGCCATGCGGCTCTGTCGATATTCGTAGCTGTTCGGTCAATAATATTTATATTGCCGTTAAAATTGATGATGAGTCCCACCCGGCTATTGCGTATTTATTTCCTTACTTACTATTTGGAATAAGCAAGTCACTGTGAATATTTATCTGTTCGTACTCAGTTCCGGACGCATGCTAGCGATGACTCACCGTTTCATTTCGGCCTAGATTTTACCAAAAATATTTGCCGCCGCTGTTTTTTGATTCACGTATGGAATTTTCTTTCTCTCAATCCTTCTAACTCTTTGATTTTTTATGAAAGTAAGACATGACAAACGTTCCCTAGAATTCTACCTAAACCGGCAACATGATGCCGTTGAGTACTACACGTTGACTTGAGAACAACAGCTTCTTGTTCTGTGTCGTAAACACCGCTTGCGACGTCGCGCGCGACAGCAGCGCTCTTTGGGGATGGAGAGTTTCTTGTCCCACGCGGATAAGCCAATTAGTCCGCGTCCGCCTCTGCATCTGAGTGAGGCAGTACATTTCTAGACTTAAAATCGCAGTACATTTCTAGACTTGAAATCGCAGTACATTTCTAGACTTGAAATCAAGGCACGCGTGTTTCGTTTTATTGATTGGTGGAGGAAGGGAATTTTTTGTGTCCATTATAATTTTTTGCGATACCCCTTTCCACTGCATTCGGGAGAACAACCTTTATCGCATGCTGCGTGTATTCTGTATAACTTGTGATGTATTTTGTGTATCTTGTGTTTTATTTTGTATAAATTGCATTGTATTCTGCATATCTTCTGTTGTATTTTGTACATCTTGCGTTATATTTTGTATATTTTGCGTTTTATTTTGTATATCTTGCGTTGTATTTTGTATATCTTCTGTTGTATTTTGTATATCTTGCGTTGAATTTTGTATATCTTGCGTTGANACATTTCTAGACTTGAAATCGCAGTACATTTCTAGACTTGAAATCGAGGCACGCGTGTTCCGTTCTATTGATAGGTGGAGGAAGAGAATTTTTTGTGTCGATTTTAATTTTTTACGATACCCCTTTCACTACACTCGGGAGAACTACCTTTATCGCATGCTGTGTGTATTTTGTATATCTTGCGTTGCATTTTGAATAATCTTTTTGCTTTCAAATTTCGATTGCTTTACTTTTTCAGGGGTCTAGTATTTCGATTGTGAATAATTCATTCGTTATCCCTCCCTCTATAGCTGCTCAAACGGCATTAAAAATGTGAACAAACGTTGGTCACACAACATGAGCATGCATATGTTGATAAT
The DNA here is from genome assembly GCA_014899125.1 of Orchestia grillus. Classification (NCBI taxonomy): domain Eukaryota; kingdom Metazoa; phylum Arthropoda; class Malacostraca; order Amphipoda; family Talitridae; genus Orchestia; species Orchestia grillus. Next base: position 11,047 of record VOMN01132463.1, on the reverse strand, counting down.
TTCGGCCTGCGTACCAATATGACTGCTGAGTAGTGTTGTGATCACCCATTTTCAATTTATTCGGGTCTCTCAAATGTTTGTTGTTGGCTGAATTCTGCAACATGTGAGTATTATTACAACTCTCTTCCCCCTCACAAAATCGTACTTGCGTTTGTTCTTGTTATGCATAGGGTTAACCCTTACAGCACAGTAGCCAGCATGTTTACTCCGTGTAGCACAGTAGCCAGCATGTTTACTCCGTGCACCACAGTAGCCAGCATGTTTACTCCGTGCAGCACAGTAGCCAGCATGTTTACATTCTGAGACCAAAACGAGGCTTACGTTCTATGCTGCGTCACTGTGAATTGATGTACTTTGAATGCCTCGTAGTGTGCTGGAATTTATTCTGCTTTGAGTTATGTTCAAGAGTTCGAGCTCTTGTTTACGTACGTCAGTTCTGCTAAGACCGTAAGTTACCCATTGAATACTCGCCAGCATGAAGTAAGAACTCTAGACCCTCCTTTACAGTATAACTTGTTAAGTTTTATCCATTGTTTTAGAGAAATGTCTAATTAAACTTTTATTTTATTTTACAAGTGAACACACAGCTAAAATTTTTAACGCCTGAAATTTTCATTTGTGTTTTTCTGCTCTATAAATGTTTGAAAGCTTAAGTTATGGATGATCTTTTAAGGCCGCATGGGCTTTGTGCAGCAAGTGGGTACTCGAATTTTCATTTATTTACTCAATTTGATGATGCCGATTGAGAGGCGGATTAAAATTTGTGCACATGTTTTACTCAAATATTCGGTAAACTCGTTCATTGATCGTACGATTTCCTTCGTATCAATTGAATTGTGTATTATACATAAATAGGCTTTCACTCAATATTCAGGTGGAATGAGGACGCTTTGCATGTGCAAATTAATTTTACTGGGTCTCGTTTCAGTCAATTTTTGGACTTGACACTGAAGGAAAAATAGCGGCGAATCTTTGGATTCTTACTCATGAGTTTGGTCATAGTTGTAACTCGATCAGAAATGTCGACCAGTTAATCCTTGATTATATACGTTGTTCAAATTTTAAATTACGTGGAACGATTTTTAAATTTATTCTGCAATATTTACAAAAGCTGGTATTTATTAAAGGATTCTAGCACAAGAAAACGCCGAAAGTTTGATCCAAGTCAAATGGAAAATAAGTTTTACCCAAATTTAATGTGGACCTGAAAGCGGAGAAGATACTCAGCATCTTTTATTAACGAGGAATCACGATTTTCACGTCTCTCGAAATCCCTGATAACCACAGCGTTTTTATCTATTTCGAGAAATTCGTCTGGGTTGAATTTTTTGGGAAGAAACCTTAAGACAAAGGACATTAAAAAACGCGACCTCTAGGCCCCTCGGCTGTCCACCGCTGGCTGCCGGCATATCCCTGCGCTGTCGGCCTCCGAGCGGCGGCGGTTGCTGCTAAAAAAACTTAACTTGCCTCTTCGGACGCGGTCGATGATCCCTGGCACTGGGATGGAGTACAGGCTTCCTGGTGCCATCCCACGGAGCGCAGAACTCGGCTGGTCCGTGGTAGATCTCAGTAGGTTTCATGGTGCGTCTGAAGTTCCAAGTTGCATTGATGAGCAACTGTTTCAAGTTGCATTGATGAGCCGTAGACCTCTGTGCAGTGTACACTTTACGAGATCGTACTGTGAGCGTGATGGTATCGTACGGTTTCTTGACGTATTCTTACGTATGGTCCGTATTTTGGTAATACGTATCTCATTGGCCCATGCTGCCGTAAGCGTGTGGATTTCGTTCGTATTGTTCGCATTTTGGTTATCTGTAAGCCCTGACCAATGTTATGGAGAGTTATCTTATGAGCTGAAGACCGCTGAGGTCGGTCGCCTTGGTCTAATGCATGTATTCGCCTGCGGCTGCGACCGCAAGCAAGCTAGGGTTAGTCCTGCAAGCAATCGAGCTCTCGCTTGTCCCACGTTCTTTTTCGCGTGTCGTTTTATCGACGCTCGGTTTATCTCGGTACCCCTTCACGTTCTGGGGTACGTTGCGTGTTTTCCTATACTTTTGAATCAGTGCCATTGCAAAATACTGTCTTGTGATCTTTCGAGTCGACAACCAAGGCTAGTGAAGTATCAACAAGCAGGCGACTAACCTGGCCCTTATAGGATAGGTAGACGCTGTTTTAGAGCCTTATAGCATAAATAGACGCTGTTTAAGAGCCTTATCTACTTGCATGCTAATTGGCTTTCCGTTGACTGATGCAGTATTGTGAAATGTTGTCACAACGTATGTGAGAGGATAGCTTTCATATACACAGAGTTCGTAAACTGAAAAGATCTCGTGAAGAGAAACATCCGACTGCTCACACGTACTGCGCACCTGGGCGGGGGAACCGCTTGCTGGCTTTTGTCTACTAGACGGTCTTGTTTCAGGAACTTAGTCAACGCTTGCACTGCAGTTCGGACGTGAACTCGTGTTTATGAACACCCTGTATTCTAAATCCTACTTTTACTATTGGAGCACACAGTAATTCTTCCTGACGATCGTTATTACTAACCGTTATAATTGTTTCCTGACGTTGGATTGTGTTTCCTATGTGACCGTAGTTGACATTCTCTCTGTTGGATGTTAATTACACTGAGAATGGCTGAGATATGCCAAATATTCGTTGTCGACTGATTTCTCATTCACTATAATGGCTGTTCTAATATTTGCTAGTATCCCCAGGTTTTAAATTCACCTGCGATTCCGCAAAATTTTCATGGTATTCCAACAGCCATGAAATGCCAGGTGGTTGTAACCCTTAGCCCCGTTTAATAGGACTAACTTGTTTTTGAAATGAACGAAATAATGCGTGGACAGTCGCCTATGTTTGTATGCGCTTGTGTGCACATACAAACGTAATTTTTGAGAAATGGGGTCAATGAAAAATGTAATTTTTGAAGACTTTGACCCCGGGAATAATAGGACGTTATGCACCGTCATGGGGCGTAGGACAGGCAATACGGTTAGGCTCTTTAGCTCTGTCCATCGTATGCTATGGGGACACTGTTAGGTTACATTAGCTCTCGCTAGGCCTTCGAGACTTCTAGCTTTCGTACCCACTTTGCTTCTTTCCATTTTCATGCCTTCTTCGTAGGTTATTTTGTATTCTTCCTTCCTCTTCCTTCTTAACTTGTTCTTTCCATGCGCAGGAAGTCATGTGAGGGAACACACCTGTGCATGAATTCCCCGTTTTCTAAACTCCGTACTAAACGGTCCCTTCTTTTCATTTTCTTTGAATGGAATTTCATATTGAGAGGACTAATCAAAGTAATAATAATCTCATCTTATCCTTTTTCTCAATAGTCCTTCCTAAATGTTCCCATCTCCTCGTTCTCTTAGGGTTGCATTTACTATGGAAAGGGAGCTTTAAAATAACAGATAATCTACTCTGACCTTAGATCTGATGTACCGTCCGCACCTCAAACGGAGCAACCGAGAGGGATGCCACGTTTCGGTTTGTTGACGGTTGCTCTATTTTCAAAATGAAGACGATTGTACGATCGTCACATTGCCTCGATTCCTTGCCGGCTCCGTGCCCTGTGCTGTATACTCTTGAATGCTGTGTCAGTTGTCAAAAAATAATTCTCTACGCCCTGCAACATTGTGTTTGAATTTTCTACCCTTTGGTCAGTGAGTTGGTCTTTTGTTTTTAATGTTAATACGTATCATGAAACTTAGGTTTATTTACTTAATTGAAGGTGAAGAGAATCTATGGTTTCGAGTGCTGTTTTTCATAATGATTTTATGTTAAAGCCGTTGCTCGAGGGCGCTATTATACCTGATCTCTGCCTTTATTTGTGAACATTTCTGAGTTTGCTTTCTCTTTATGATCTCCAAATGAATGAACATTATTTCGGGAAGAAAGGGTTCAGTGTGGATTGAGGCACTCCTAATCACTGTCGCAGTTGACATTGATTTCTTTAATTTTCAAAGCGTATGAGCGTCGATGTTTCACATTCACCCAACATCTTCATTCTCCTTGGACAGTGAACATTTGTACAGCATGCGCTTGCAAGTTGACTGCTTTCGGAAAAATGCGAATTCCTCCCAAGATCGCTACAGTTTTACTTGATTAGTACGAGTAAGAAACAAGTTTTACTCGAGTGCAGAAATCTTCTCTCTCGTGGTATTCGTATCGTTCCCGCTTCTACATTGGTCTTGAGTTTAAATTGATGTCAAGACGTTGTTGCCGAGCTCAGTGCTGACGTGCGGTAACTCCGCAGATGCCTTGTCCGAGTGGGAAGCCGAGGTGTAAAGTGACGCTGCTCGAGCTGTGCTCTGTTCGAGGTGTAGACTTTATGCATAAAGTGCGTCGCTTTCGCTTTCACGAGTCATGAACCGCCGTCTTCCTTACAGAAAAATATCATTTTCTTTATATCTGCGCTGCAATTATTCAACACTCTTGAGTAACGAATTTTTAACACTAACCCTTAAAATTCGATGTATGAATTTCAAATTTGTTTTTCATAATTTAGGTTTGCTTTTGGAACCGAACCGACGTATCGGCATAGTCGGTTTTGGAAAATTTGTCACTCACTTCCTGTACTTGAGATTTCATCAGTTGTGAAGACAGAATCCTTCAGTTTCAAGTTCACAACGGAGACATTTGTCGCCGTGAAAATTTTTTCCTGTAAGGAGAATCGGGGTCAAAGTGTTAATTGATATTGAGGGATTGCTAATATGTGCTGTTCTTCAGAACCATTTGTTTTCGGCTCTCAAAAATATGTATAGCAAGTAACTGAAGCTCGTAAAGCGAGTAGCTGAAGCTCGTAAAGCGAGTAGCTGAAACTTGTAAAGCGAGTATCTGGAGCTCGTAAAACGAGAAGCTGAATCTTATTTTCTAGAGTCGGGCTAGAAATCCCTTGAAATAAATTGACTTTTTTGTTGAATTATTTTCCAGCGTACGGAGGTATTGGTGATTGCGAAAGTTTTCTATGGGTCTGTAGATGATAGCGCGTGAAATGGCTTGTTCGCAACAGCTAGACAATGCAGTAAGGTTTGCTGGGTGCGCGCGACTGTGAGGCCGACAAGCCACGTAACAGCGCGATGCTTCAAACCTTCCTTGAATCTTAGGGCAAAAAACAAACCAAACAGTGATGCAAGTTCGTGATCCGTAAGCTAAAGTTATACTGTTCCAACAATCTTACCTGTCCTTTTTCTACGTGCCTTGAAGGATTGAATACGCATATCTTTAGAAAATAAACTCTGTTTGTAAGACTGACTTATTCAATTTCTGTTTTGCAGTACTGAAACCGTAGAAGTACTACAGTGAAATTTTCAATGGAGTCTTAATGCAAGTGGTAACTTTGCACCTGCTTTGGTCCCTGGTCCCCGCGCCCTGAGCACGTCGTACTGTACGTGTAGGTGCACAGGAGCACGAGACCCAAGGTTCAGTCGCAGCGTTCGAGTGCTGCACCCTTTCTTTCTTGGCGGCCTCTGACGGGCTGCACTACTTCAAGAGGTGCTTCGCATGCAAGACAAATATGACCATTGCAGAGGCTTTAAAATTTCCGTAGCCGTGTGTGTTGGAGAGAATAGGAAATCGGCCCGTTTTGCCTCGAATATGGCCGTAGAATGTCCTTGGGTCCCGATTAAAATATTGGTTCTGGTAGGGACGGGGAATTTTTTAGCTAGAAAATATACATTTCGTTCTCTGGCGTTTGCGTTAATTCGAGCATGTGCAAACACGATCGCTTGAGTGAATTGTTTCTTTCTCTGGAATAGAATTTTTGTAGAATGATTGTTGACAATCATTTTTTTATTACGTCCCATTAACAATCGTTTAATCCTCGACACGTTCATGCAGTGCAGAATAGTAAGCAAAGGCGTTGAAACGAAGAGGTGTTAGTTCACACTTGACGGAAGTGGTTAATAGCGTAAACCGTAGTTTCGTCAGAAATGACAACGGAACAGAGTCGGCGGTGATATCCTTGATCATAGTGTAGCCAGGACCGACCCCTGACTACTGAGACGAGATGTGTTGTTTCAAGTCGATATTTTCATAGCATTCTTGAACTCCTTGATGATCTTGGCCGAGTCCTGACCAGTTGTGCTCGACATACTAGCAGTAAAAACGAGACTCGTGTCTCCTGTTATCTGTTTTCCCTTCTACGAGCACGCAGGTGTGTTTGGTTTAGGGTATTGTTGCTTAGGGCATGTTTGCTTAACTTTCTTAACTTGAATAAAGATTGGAATGAAGTGCATTCACGTTCTAATGCACCTCGATAGTTCGACAACCAAGCCATCAGGTGTTCATATTGAGCATACTCGAGTGTGCCGCTTTCTTCAAAGACCTCTGAGGTCTTGAACTGTTGTACCATGACTGCTAAGTACTGAGAAATTGATTTTTAAGCACGACTCCCAATGAACCCTATTTACATTGTAGCTTAACAGAGTCGTGTGTCCATTACCAGGGTTTTTGTGTACCGTTCATGAAGGGTGCCTAGCGCACTCCCCGCTTCCCCTCTTCCTTACTCCTGCCCCCATCCCTTTGCCCTCCCCCTCTTTGACCGGCTCATCAAGTTTGAGCATCAAAACATCTTCTGGCGTTCCTTGACCCCTCCTCTAGCCCACCCCCTGTCTCCCCCTCGCTTTTCTTCCATGTCTCATCGCTATCCCAGCTTCTTCACGTCTCTTCCTTTTCATGCACTTTATTCCTTCAGTATCCTCCGTTTTCCTCACACTACCGTAGCTTCTCTCCTCGCGTCTTCCAGAGCCTTGTTCTCCATTAGTTTTTTTTATAAGCTCGTTTTCATTCGCAGTGCGTTATTCTATTCGTGTTCTTCATATTTTGTGTCCGGCTGCCAGTCTCTCTGTCTTTTCATGTCCGGCTGATCATTTTATCATAATGATAGTGTATGCATTATGAGTTAGTTCAGTAACAGATGGTATCTCAATGCTTTTTCTCGATGTTCAAGAGTAACGAAGTAGTGGTATCAGTACCGGGCGTTATGTTCGGTGCCGCTGCAGTGTACCCAGATCCTGTGGAGCGTGGTTATCGCGAAGCGTGGTTATCGCGAAGCCAGGTTATCGTGTTCATTTTACTCTCGTTTGACAGTAATCTTACAGCACCCAGCTTTCCACCGATGGAGCGATGGAATTGAGATAGTTGAGTCTTGTTCATTTTCATCATTTTGTCCAAAACTGCGATGACTATGCACGCAAGTGCATAAACTATGACTTACTGTTTTTGCAATTTTTCGCTCGTCCAAAAAACAAGTTGGTCCTTCAAGAGCTAAGGATGGCCAGGAGTACCTGAGTCAGGCAGTGATGATGTGCTATATTTAGCGCCGGGAACACTGTATCGACAGAAATGTTTGCACGCGTTCCTCCGAGCATTGTGATGCACTTGGTTGTCCATTGTGTTATTCTAGGGATTTTGGTGTCCTATTTTAGGGACTTGAGTGTCCTATTTTAGGGACTTTTGTGTACTACGTTATGGACTTATTTCTTATTTTAGATACTTGCTCTCACCGAGCATACATAACGTACATCAGTACAGCAGAACGCACTTTTATGGCGATGAAATCGTTGCAGGTTTGCAAACATTCAGCCATTTTGAGAGGAACTTTAATTAAGTATGAAGAAATTCGTCTGGTCAAGTACTCGATTCCGGTTAGTCGACAAATGTGTGTACATGTCAAATTTAGAAAAATTTGAAATTCAGTCAAACTGGAAAATATCTTTGAGGTATTGACAATGGTTTCATTTACGCTTTGTAAGAGACTTGGCAAGACAAGCAATTTAAATTCAGCACAAGATTTTGGTGTGGATTTGCTCCATCCATCATCATGGGACGATGTATATTTTTGAAAACTATTTGTGGCTACAGCGAGTCTGTGTAGTGTACAGGTCTGCTACGCATACACTTCTAGACTTTGCGTACGGTTTGACTTTTCATCTCTCTTCTTCTATTTTTGTGCAATGAGTAGGATCGAGTTTTGAAGAAATAGTGAGAAGCAAATCAACTTTTGCATAAGCTTTTGCACTCTGTTCCTTCCATCGTCACTTTTTGTTTTACGCAGGCCGCCTTGCCGACTGCACTGGGGCAGCTGTTCATCACCAAAAAAAAATCTATTTTCGTGCTTCACTCCATTTCTCTCTGAAAGCTCATTCATGTGATGTGTACACAGAGTTTTTAGACAGCAACTCATTAGATGCTTCCAATTATATCCCATGCAAGATAGATCATAGGAGTCCATTATTGTAATAAATAAGCCAAGCTCAGTAAATACAAAGTGTGATGCCTGTTCGTATCATAGTGAGAGAGAATTTGAGTGAAGGTTGCCTGTATATATAATTCTTGTCTTGTCTTGTCGCTGTGGCGCTCTGACACGTCTCTCGATCATCATCGTCTGGTACTAACGGTGTCGATTCCGAGTGCGACTACCATTGTCGGATGCACCTCTTGTGGGTTCAGAACTCGTATTGCGTGTCGTGACGCGTCAGGAGATCTCAGTCGATCTGGAAAATGATACTGTTCAGTGTTCAACTGTTTTTAGGAAGGTAGCCAAGACTTCATTGACTCTTTTTGACTTGTATACGTGGATACATTTGTGATGGATTCCCACCATGAAATATAATGTGGACCCCTGTTAGGTAAAGTTCACCAAAAGGTCGAAGTAACATTGTAGCTTCGAGCAGAATTCTAGCTTTACAGTTATGAGCTAACGCATTTTCCTACATTTTTCATTTGGCCATGTTTCTCAGAGTATGTGAGAGATAGTAGGGTAGTAGTTATTGATACGAACATACAGTGTACGATGGTCAAGAACCTATGGTTATCAACAGCAGTGGGGAACACACGAACACCACTCTTGCCATCTCCGCACCGTTTACATGGTCATCACGTACAATTGACGTCCAAATGTAAGGGGCCAATACACATGCTCCAATTTTAACTGTAGCTCAGTGGACGGCGAGTCTCGTGGAGATACGGAGAACCTCGCTGTTCACCGTCAACTGGCACCGGCCACTACGGCCATCGAGCATGACAGAGCTCCTCTGTCCTCCGCTACGGAATGCCACGGCCCGATGGTCGCAGTGGTGCCGAGCTTACGGATTTTCCGTCCGCCCGTTCCAAGCATCCGCAATTGAAAGTCGGTCGTTAAATTGTTCACATTAATAGCTCCCTCATCGTTGTCGAGTTGGCTCCCTGGATAGCTGAACGAATCTTGGCAGCTGGATGTTCTGTTTCGCCCCACTGGGTTCTTTCCTGGCATATTCTGAGAAGTCATAGCTGCTAATCGGAGCATTTGAATTTTTAGTCTTAATCGCTTTGCGTACCAAATTAGACGTGCTTGCTAGGGTAATGTCGTTCGTACAAATAGTCAGCTTCTTTATTAGATTGTGAACCGATATTTTAAATGTCTTGAATTTTTTGAATCGCCCGAGGTATTTCATAACCTATAATACTTACGCTGTCGTTAACAATACTTGCATTCTGTTATTTTATTTTCTAAAATATGACTCGAACTGGTTTCTGAATTTAGATTATATATCGTTCGTTATCTTTACCCACGTACGCAAATTAAGGGGTCTTCTCGAAAAGGAAGCTTACTAACTTCTCTTGGTCAATGTCCACTAATACAAATGATAGACCATCCAGTCCTCTGCGATCCAAACAAAGGGTTAGGTTTTATAACTGAAAAGACAAATTCTGATACGAGTATTTACATATTTGAAGATAAACAACTGTAGGAGTTAATTTTCTAAAAGTAGTACCTAGACGTACAGTTTTCAGGTTACTACAGCCCTCTATGCTTGCAGAATAAAAGTACTACAACATTTTTTGTTGCACTCATGTGACGCAGGCTTTCACGGGGTTGGAAATTATGAAAAAATCAGTTGGTCATTCAAAAGTCGAAATAATAATAACAGAAGTCGAAGGGGGGCAGGTCAGACTTACATTGTATAAGTAAGTCTGTCTACACATCTACGAGAACTTGGCGTTGGCCGTTTTCCGTCAACAATCTATTTCAAATATTGAGGACCACTAAGCGAAATTAATACTTGTGGAAACTACTGCATCTGTCCTGAACTTCATAGCTGGAATCGCCGAAACAGCTGAGGCTGTAAAATTAGAAAATAACAATCATTATTACAGTTGTTCCCATCTGGTGAGTAACAAGTCCGCTATAGTTATGTAGTCCTAGTCTCCACCATGTCTCCTAAGATCTCAAAATTGTTTTCATTTACGGGAAGTGGTCGGGAATTTGGCATCAATTACCAGCCAAGAGAACGCTGCGACTGCCATCAGCTCGCGTGAACAGTAAGCCTGCGACTGCCTTGAAAAGTTCTAATGCCGTCGTCCTTGGCGCGCTACCTACAGCGCTACACTGCCTTCTGTTCTTTATCGGACAGAACTCTGCTCTCGAGTCTTGAGGGTGCTACTACTCGCGCGAAGAGAGCACCCTATAACCTTAATGCTACTTTTTTCGTGCTTAACACTTCGACTACGACTTTCTACTCAGGCATAATTGCATGCCGGCAAATATCTCTGCTGTGAATTTAAAATTGAAGGATTTCAGTTTACAAATTTGGTTACCCTATTAATTTTCTTTTTTCTAATCAGAACTAGCTTATTCGATTGATGAACACAAACTCGTCGAAAACTCGAAAATTTGTATTTATGCATAACAGTGCATTGGTTACATTAGGTTAGGTTAGACGATCGCGTGCACCATATATGACCCACTCCGGAGGCAAAGTGTTAAAAGGACAGTGTTTTCGATAACTGTCAACATCTATGTGAAATGGTCTGTCATTTAGTATCTATCACTGTTATAAGTGGTGCGGGCATGAACTACTCACGAGCCTTTGGGGTACTATTTGTATGGAGAGAACACCGCATAACCTTACTAGGTACTACGATGATTTGAAGCTTCAAGGAACAGTTTTTCAGGTAACTATCAGCTCCTCTATGAATTGAACTTGTCGTTTGGTATCATTGTCGTAAGTGATGCTAGCATAGTGGCTACATATACGTGGCGAGATGTGGTGGGGAGATGTGA
>VOMN01132458.1:0-17183 GCA_014899125.1 Orchestia grillus | reverse complement strand
GGCCATCCGCTGCCCTCCAACACAACGTTGGGTGGAAGAATTTACACCTCTTTCCCCTGTTGCAACCCTGATTCAGGCATTGCCCACACAACCCACACACAATACATACACGGCACACATACAAACACACATAATACGCACACAATACATGTATTATCTCGAATGTGCCCCACCCACGAGCCTCAGAGTTCTTCGCTTTGACTACTTTGCAAGGATTGTAGATTTTGGTGAATATGCTCTCTGACTGCACTCTCCGCTCTCAACCAGGGCAGGATTAACGGCTCTTATATCCATGAGTCTTCGTTAGGGTTAGTGGATGTAGTAATTGTTGGAGAATTAAGATAATTGAAAAAAACAAAACTAGGATGTAATCGTGAGTGGAACTAATATCATAGTTCTTCGCTGCATAAAAGTTAAGTACAAGTCAATTAAGCAATTGAGCAACTGAACTCAATGGTGTTCATACTTGTGTTGATCATCTCTCGCATGTGATAAATAAAGGTGACAGCTGTTTCGTAACTGAACGATTCGATTGTTTTTTACTTAAACCTAGGACTCTTCAGCTCTCAATATTCCCTCTAGTTCTCAATACTTCCTCTAGTTCTCAGTACTACCTTTAGCTTACAACTTCCTCCTTAGTTCTCAGTGCTAACTCTAGCTCCCAATACACTCCCTAGCTCTCAATACTCTCCGTAGCACTCAATACTCTCCCTGACACTCAAACTCTCCTTGGCACTCAATACTTTCCTTAGCATTCAATACTCTCCCTAGCACTCAATACTCCCTCTAGCACTCAACACTCTCCCAAACCTTTAATACTCTCCCAAGCACTCAATACTCTCACTAGTTATAAATACCCTCTCTAACTCTTAAATTCAATGTTCCCAAATGAAGGCTGTAGGATTATCAGAGGATAAAGACGCCGAATAAATGCGGTCCCCAACCTCGCCGAGACCTTGTGGGTGTCTCGCACCTGCGTCCACTGACATAAACTACAGGAGCTCCGCACGGGAGCCAGGCTCAGGAGAGGACTAACTTTGTCCTTTATATTGACCCTGTTGATGCTATTTTAACTGAATCAAAATTTCACAATTTAGAAGACATTAACTCTGCCAGTGTTCTAGTCCGTATTTTCTTTCCTCTGAGATGGGAAGTTCAGGTAGGTTCAGAACAGAGGCTTCCAACTGACTTCGAGGCTTCCTGTCTTTGAATTAATCAAAATTGCCCAATATGAAAATTTCAATCTACACCAGAGTTCTAATTCGCATTGATCTTTCCTCTGGGACGGCAGATGCAGCTGGGTCAGGAACGGGGACTTGAGACCGACGTCCGAGCTTGACCCCAGCACCTCGACGCTCTCAACTCGAGGGTCGGACTCGGAGGCTGGAACTCGTGTTCCAGTTTCTGAGTCCTTTTTTGTGGGTGGAAATGCAATTACCTGCGCCGAGAAGACGGTCAGGAGATAGGAGGAAAGGGAGTTAAAAAAGACGTAAAGGAATATGAAGGCACCAATAAAAGAAGCAGTAGTGGGAGCTATAGAGGGAGTAATGGAGGCAGCAATAGAGGTAGCAATAGAAGATTTGGAGAGAAAGGAGGATGAGAATGATGGAAATAGAACAGGAAAGAAAAAACGGTAGAAAAGAGAGCGAAAGAAATAGTATATGTATGAGGGATTACAAAGAAAACGAATAATAAGAAGAAAGAGGGAGATAGAAAGTAAAGAAAGATTAGGGAACGGAGGGAGTATACAAGTAGGAGAATGAGGAAGAGAACGAGCTGTAGGCATAGCAAACTTCCCCAACGCACCCGTCCGCCGAGTGGAAGATGGGCTGCTCACCGGTCCATTCACAGCCCGCCCCACGCCTCGGGGTCGCCAGGGCTGCCAGGGGCACGCCATCCTGCCCTTTGTATCGCAACTTGAATTAATCATTTCCTAAAATTTCAAGACATCGGGGTCAAAAACTGAACTTGTAAAACTGACACAAAACTGAATACTTTGAGAATACGACAGGTGCGGTGTCTCATGTATGTAACTCCCTGTAGAATTTGTCCCTATGATAGTCTACGACGATTATGATGGGTTTCACCAAAGAACTATAGGCTTTGATGATCTCTTGGTAATTTTCAACGTTCCGTTATCGTCTTCAGTAACTTGCGAAAAAATTTAACATTTCCATCTTGACTCGACGGATGCATCTTGCAGAGTTAGTGCATGGTTTCTTTTGTCCATTGCAACTCATTTTTAACATTGCCGCCCATTTTTATAACATTTTATTAGACTGGGAATTCCCATATCGATTCGTGTTACAATATCAGCTATAAATTCATTGATTAAAATAAAGGAAAGTGTCTGTCAACATAATGCTAACAAGATGACTTGATTTCAACTAAATCTTCCTCAACAGTAATCATGAGTACAAAATCACCATTACAAAATAATTAAACTACACCCTACAGGATATTTTTACCCCTCGCTTGTGCGATCAGAGGGCTGCCCGGCGTCGAAAACGATCATTTGTCAGCCATGGTTGAAACAACGCTAAAATTCCCATGCCATTTGTACTGAGCAGGCAATATTAACACTGATAGAGGTGAGAGCCCCTCACTCAGGGACTTCAGGCTCGCATAATTAACTTGATTAGCGATCAGAGGATAGGTTCCGCATCTATTTACACGTTTCCTTCTACCGTGGAAGTTTAGCGGAACTGAACGCTAGTTCGGCGACCATGTCAGCTTTGACGGCTGGGAGCTCACGTCTATTTCTGGGGGCTTTGTAGCCTCATAGTCATGGGTGTATGGTAACTTCATACTTCTGGGTATTTTGTGGCGCCATTTTACTGAGTATTTTACGGCGTTATGTTGTACTAGTGTGCTTGCGCCGCACCGAAAATGGCGGGACAAATGGTATTAAATTAAGATACCCTCTTATTCACGGTAACTCTGACATGAAATATTGCTATTTGCAGTATTACTGATACGGACTGCCGTCTCTGGCAGTCTCGCCGATTAGTTAGAAATACGGACCCGGGAATTTACTCCTGTCTAAAACATTAATCTTCAAATGCAATCCCAATAAGAAACTTCCTTGAGTCATTACAGAAAATATTTACATACATCTTTAAGAGCGTAACAAAGAGACGGACGGACTGACTGAGCAAGCAGCAACACTAAACTATTATTATACCAGGAGATAGTGGGATTACTTGGAGTTTTTACTCGTCCTACTGAATACTTTATATGATATATTACTGGTTGTTATGGAGCGTTATATTGCAGGGTATAATGGAGCATTATAATACTGGGTATTATAAAGGGTTATATTACAGGGTGTTATGGAGCGTTATATTACAGGGTATTATGGAGCGTTATATTACAGGGTATTATGGAGCGTTATATTACAGGGTATTATGTATGTTATATTACAAGGTATTATGGAGCATTATAATACTGGGTATTATGAAGCGTTATAATACTGGGTATTATGAAGCGTTAGATTACAGGGTATTATGGAGCGTTATGTTACAGGGTATTATGGCGCGTTATATTACAGGGTATTATGGCGCGTTATATTACAGGGTATTATAAAGCGCTACCACGATTCATCGAACAAATATAAATGAATATGGAAGCCTAATCTGAAATTTTCATTTAAAAAGTGTTACTTTCTGTCGATTACTGCGGTATGTACTTCAATTTCCTCACCCCACGGACTTGATAATTACTGCAGCGATTCATTTTATTGGCAAGGTAACAGCAAAAGAGAATCACGAATTCAGTTTGAAGAATCATTCTAGTCACAGCGATTCACTAGACAAGTATAGTTCCAAGACTTAGACCCTTAGTACCTCGCATGTAGAATTCCGGAAAATATATATAATTCATCGTACGCATGCTCTGTACAAAAATGTAGCTTACCAACGGGAAATACGGGTACTGCCCTCCTGCGGTGGCCTTTCACACTCCCAGTGTTGCTGTAACGAACTTCCAAAAGAAATATTGATAAGAAAGAATGTCAGTCGACTTGAACATTATTTGGGCATTAATGGGTTAATTTCAACACTTCAAGTTCTGAAAATTTACCCACGGTATATTTTGCATCAACGCAAGCGTGTTTCTTGCCTCATGATGCCAACTCTCCAGCCGTGAAACCCACGTTCAAACGCACCAGTTTCGCATCGCTCCGTGGCCTCCTGCGTACGCAATATGAATGTGCATTGTTTCCCAGGGAGTACTTACTATTTTAATAATTTTTCAAGTCCCCTCAACGCAGAACTTGCTAAGAAACTTGCAGTTGATGGCTGCCGCAGCTGCCGGTGCTGCCAATTACGGTCTGCGCTCTAATTGCGCCGAGGATATAACTCGCAATTACTTGGTGCGCCATATTGCTTCAAGTTGGGGCAACAGGGCTTCGTACCAGCGAACTCGTATGAATATAGCCTGTAATATTGGAGCGTTTATGAATACAGTGTGTATGAATACAGCCTGTATTATTGGAGCATGTGTGAATACAGCGTGTAAGAATACAGCGTGTAAGAATACAGCGTGTATGAATACAGCGTGTATGAATAGAGCGGGTATGAATATAGCGCACATGAAGACACTGTGTATGAATACAACGTGTATGAATATAGCATGCATTAATACATGTCCACATTGTAGCGCGCGGACTCGAGCAGATAAGTTACCTCATCACTCTCTATCAAACAACAAAGGAACGTTAATGAACAAGTTAGTGGGATGAAGCTTCTGCGAGGTGAGTGTTTTTGAAACTCAAGAGAATTATACATCAAGCATCAATACATAACTCCACGTAGTCCCGTGAAATAAAAACACACATACATGCAAGCACGTGAGCACACATCCGAGCACACGCATTCATACACACATATACACACTCATATAAACACACACGCATACACACGTATGTTGAACGTAGCTAGTGTGGGGGTGGTTGCCTATACGAAAAATCTTAATTAAATAAAGGTGTAGTGGTAGGAGTAGTAGCAGAAGTAGTATTAGCCATATTAGTAGAAATAATGGAAGTCGTACAAAAAATTAGTCATCTATTTTTTTCAGAACTCTAGTTATATACAACATTCATCAATCGGTTTTCTATAACTGACCTAATTTCGGGTTATATGCTAATACTGAACAGACTTCAGTCTTTATTCGGGTCTGATTGGGTACAGACTTGTTTCTTAGTTGATCCACAACGATGGGACGAAAGTAAGGCGTATCGGATAGGCAAAAAGGGGCCATTGCATTTGGTCAGGCTAAGGAACATTCAACGAAGAAGGAAGCGAAATTTGCTTGTACTTCAAGCCACCTTGTCATACGAGCTGACAAACGACGTAGACAATACGGCACATGACAATTCAATGCAAAATTGCAGAAGAAATTTTTTTTAGCCGATAAGGACTCCGTTTGACTCGAATTGTTGACCGGAATTGCTTTGGATCAAGACTGGAACTCCACTACTGCGAAAAATCAATGATGGCCCTTAACCTAATGTTACAAAACCAACGCATGGTAGGGAACTCCATGCAATGGATATATGAAGCAGAGAGTCTCGTAAACGGTCAATGTTAACTCCTGCCCTCAAGACCACTCGTTTAAAATAGGCCAAAGCACGCGCACATTGGACTGTAAAGGACTGGAGAACTGTTACGTGATCAGATGAATCACGATTCTATCTCTGTAGCAATGATACCCGCCGTCTTGTTCATCGAAGACCTCAAGAAGCCAACAACAAAGCCTGTGTGCAAGGAACGATACACAGAGGAAAAGGGTCTGTAATGTTCTGGGGCTGTTTCAACTACACAGAAGTGGGTCCTTTAGGTATCCATCAAACTGAACCAGTATAGCTACGTAGAGCTGTTAGATAACCAAGTTTTGCCATTTGTACAGTATCTAAATGAAGAAAGACGGGCTGAAACTGTTATTAAATGGCATAATATTTATTCATGACATGTCAGGCATTTTGATTAGCCGGATAAGTCACCAGACATGAACCCAATAAAAAATTTAGAAGACGAAAATTTGAAACAATTTTGACATCGAAATTTTCTAACTTCCAAAATTTGGAACAAGATAGACATCGAAAAATCATCCACAAACTATGGCCACAATACGAGATCAGTTTATGCAAGAGTGGTTTAAAATCGAAAAGGTGTAGATTAGGCCACTTGTAGACTCAATGCCTCTCAGAATTGTTATCATTATTCGTGCTCGTGAAGGTCCTACACATATTGTTACCAGGTGACTAATTTTTTGTCCAAGGAGCTTAGTAGTAATCGCAGTCGTAAAGTAGTAATCATAGTCGTAGTCTTAGTAGTAGTAGTCGTAGTTGTAGAAGAAGTGGTCGCAGAAGCAGTAAACGGAGGTTGCTAGCGCTTCACGTTAATTGAAACACAGCTCTGGTGCGCACGCTGAGCAAAATACTCACTGAACAAAGCGAAGACTTTCTGCCTCGCATTCGGTCGATCGCGCCTGAATTCCTTGAGAATTTTCAGGAATAATTTGTCAGCAAAAACAGACTCTAGTTTGACTTATGGGAGCTGAGGTGGCGTCAATAACTCAAAGAGCTGTCGAGAAGAGTCTATGGCTGCTGGACCTGTTGTATATATACGGTGGCGGTACTGGCAGCTGTAACAGTGATAGCAGCAGCTGAAGCAGTGATAACAGAAGCTTTAGAAGTATCATCAGCTGTAGTAGTAGTATTATCATCAGCAGCAGCAGCAACATCAGCCGCAATATCAGGACCTAACTCTTCCAATTGTAGTACACATTTGAGATGTGAGTACGTCTGTACATCTTTACGTCTGTGCAGTAGACATATAATAAGTACAATTATACCAATTATACGTACAATATACGAGTACAGTAAACATACATAGTATGTATAGCAATTCAATCGTGAGTCTGCCGAACTCAAAAGAGTAAGGAGAAAGACGTAGGTTTTTGCTAGTCTGGGAATGAGAATCCCGTTGTGATGAGGATTTACCGACTGTCGGCCCAACCTCCACTGCAACCCGACAACCCAACCTCCGCTGCAACACGACAACCCAACCTTCGCTGCAACACGACANCCCAATCTCCGCTGCAACACGACAACCCAACCTCCACTGCAACACGACAACCCAACCTTCACTGCAACACGACAACCCAACCTTCACTGCAACACGACAACCCAGCCTCCTCTGGAACACGGCAACCCAATCTCCACTGTAACGCGACCTAACCTCTACCACAACACGGCAATGTTGTACCGAGAAACAGGCAGTGTAGGTGGTCACAGTCCCCAGTTCAAATTTATGGTGAGGGCCTTTACGTCATTTCCCCCTCTTACAAGTCGCGCCTTCTAAATCCGGCAACTTTACCTTAATTTCCTCTCATACAAGTCGTACCTCTCAAGTCCGGCAACTTTACCCCAATTTCCACTCATACAAGACGTACCTCTTAAGTTCGCGTAATTTCCATTTATACAGGACGTTCGTTAAAAGAGTAAATCATTTAAAAATGATGCAGTTTGTAAATAATTAGTACCAGAAGGCTGAACTAGGTTATATTTAAAAAGCAAGTATTCGAAAATTTATCAGGTATCATTCATACGAATATAACGAATACAAAGGCAATCTGCAGATCTTCAATTTCATTCCTGGGTTTTTAGTCCCGTAAAAATGCCGCAATCGCCAGTCGAACGGGCAAAATTAGTCGTAAGAGAATTGATGATTCAGAGATTTGTCATCAAATTAATTTGTCGATCAAGCAAGATGTGGAATGCGGTTACTTACAAGAATAGTTCAAACCAATTACGTTAAGTGAAGTATTCACGGCATCGTTCATAATTTAAATAGAAAAAATTCATGCTATTCAGAAATAGAAAGGACAGAAACGCTCAAAAATATGGCATAGATTTTAATTAATGATGAAACGAAACCAGCGAGAAAATTCTCTGCTCAGACACAGCTAAAGAAAGCTACTGCTCATTATATTCTCATCAAAGACTTTCATTCGAAACTGTATAAAATGACATGTCATCAAGAGCTCTCAAATGACATGATTTGATTTGTGGGACAAATCAAATCATTTGTCCCGCCAAAAACGGCAAAACAAATGATGTTAATTTCTTAAGATGCTCTTTTATTTACGATAAATTTCCCAAGAAATAATGTTGTTTGCAGTATCAATGATACGGACTGCCTTCTCTGACAATCTCGCTGATTAGGAATACAAACCCGAAGATTTTCTTCTATCTAAATCCTCAAGGGCGTGGCAGTGAGAAGGATGGACGGACGGGCGGAAGGACCGACCTACCAAGCAACACTGGGCTATTATTATATTGTAGGATAATATAATTCTTAGCGATGAAAGTCAGAATAAAATGAAATTCAAGATTTTGTTCCTTTTAATAAAATCTATTTTAGTCTCTTAGCAAGAATATTTTACAAACTACGTTTTTGAATTGGCTACTTTTTTAGCAAACACCGTCTGCAAGCTACACTTCCCAAATCCGACCAACTGGGCCCTGAGATTTGCCGGACCATTTCGCTATATTTTCCCTGTCTTCAGTTACAATGTCAGAGTTGCACGCCCTCAATTTTCCACCTTTTTTACAGTCCAGCATCCGTCATCTAGCGGACCATTGGAGCATCCGTAGTTTGGAGAAAAGTGATGCTGAATTACAGATGTTGGCAAATGACGAAATTCTGAATTTGAAAGGTTCAACCAGTATTACGGTTTCTGTAGTGACCTATAAAAGAAAAAAAGATTACACCGAACATCAAATGGCACGTTACGCCTTTACAGATCATCCCATGTTCGAGATTGCGTTGTACACAAATATTTAGCTCACTAGCGGCAACATCGCCATGTGTTTGCACCACGTCCGGAGTTGCACTTATGTCACTCCAAAAGAAAAAAGAGTCCCTGAAGGATTCTAGCGCCTTTTTTATGGAATCTTTAATAATGGAAATCTTGGTGTGCTTCCACTAACTTTCGTGATGCACACATAATTGAAGCAGGTCAATGATCATTCATTAATAATTGAATCGAATGAGCTAAAGTTGCGAGTGTTTCCCAAACTCAAAATTACGAAAACATTTCTCACACAGGCATCACTCGTCAGTTCGACAGCTGAAAGAGGAATCCTGTGTTGTGCAATAATCGTATTCTTTTTATTATTATTAGAAGTACTACTATTGTGTGAAACAAAGGACATCTTTGTTATATATTTTCCATTATTGAAAGGACTCAACAAATTTATTTCTTGCCCATGCTTTGGGCTGGGTCAGCTCCAACATTATATAGATTTTAACAGATA
This sequence comes from Orchestia grillus, assembly GCA_014899125.1. NCBI lineage: Eukaryota > Metazoa > Arthropoda > Malacostraca > Amphipoda > Talitridae > Orchestia > Orchestia grillus. The sequence continues at coordinate 7,861 of VOMN01132458.1, read as the reverse complement.
CTTATACAATAATTATGATAATAACGGTCATTGTTGTTATGGTAGTTACTGTTATTAACCATTCTAACGAAAGTTACAAGATAAAGTTTTCACCTGCGAAGTAAAAGCATGAAAAAATAGTGAGAAGTCACCAATTTCTGCAACAATTCCGACCCACTTAGCGAAGACGAACAAAAGTTGCCGCGACGCCAGAGTTTTGAAGCGCGCCTGTTCAGTCTAATTAGAAGAAAAAATCTGCGCAGCTTACTGTTACTTTTTCCTGGAAAAAAAGAAATTCATATCATGACTTGCATTCTTGGCACAACTTCGCCTGAAGCCTAACAGACCTCCACAATAGTCCCTCGGCCAAAAAAAAATGCGCTGGAATTCGACTCTCTTTTTAAGCTAAATTAAAAAGGAGCCCTGAACCACGCGGTTTCCTTCCCGAGCTGACAGGAGCGGTACAAAAAGTAGGGCAGTCTGGCACGCTTCTGAACGCTTGCTACTACTTCTCGAATTGACGGCTGTAGAAGTAGCAAGATTTGTCTCCTTCCTACTTAACAAATTGACGGCTGTAGGAGTAGCAAGATTTGTCTCCTTCCTACTTAACAAATCGACGGCTGTAGGAGTAGCAAGATTTGTCTCCTTCCTACTTAACAAATCGACGGCTGTAGAAGTAGCAAGATTTGCCTCCCTCATACTTCACTATTTGGGGCAGTAGAAGTAGTAACATTTTTCTCCCCCTTACATTACAATGTGAAGTCAGGTGAGGTAGTGATACAGTATTTATTTTCTTTTATTGGCTGCTGCAGAAGTAACCAATCTACGCTATGTTTGAAAATGTCTTTTTAGCATAATATTCTCAGAATAATTTAGGTGAATTTTGGCGTATCTGATAAATGATGCGTGTTTTTTATGATCAACTTAATTCAGACAGAAAGCATTCTTGTAGCACAAGCACATTATCCCAAAATTTTGATTATAAGACTGCAAATAAAAACAGATCTCGTGGTGAGGGGTCTACAAGTAACCAGTTAGTACGAAGATGGTTTCTGAAATTCTGTTATAGTAACGAGAGCGTTGAAAATGAAGGGAGTAGAAGACAGTCATGTGACCTTTTCAACTAACAGCTGAAAGCAATGGCTCGTCAAAATCTACGTCAAAGTGTCAGAGAAATATTTCAGACACGGTGTCAGTACTGCCCCCGTCTCGCGCCATGTGCATACAACGTTTTTTAGAAATCAGCGCTGCCAAATTCAACTTCACGATGAAGCACTGCCACATGTTGCGCGAACGGCATCGCAGAAACTCACAGACTTGGGATGCGAGACTCGACCACATCCTCCATATTTTACTGACCTCTCACACATTGACTACCCCTTTCTAAGCACTTTAGTCATTTTTGAACGGTAAAACTTTCAAATCCTAGCCAAAGGTGGAATCAACTTTCAAAGATTTTGTTACGTTAGAGCCAAAAGATTTTTATCAACGAGGAGTATATAATCACGTCGATCAATGACAGGGATACATAGGTGATCAAGGCTCACATTTGACTAACCCAGATATTATTACTGCTTATTTTTCATCATAAATAGGCTTTTGAAATCGGCTATTATTTTATTTTAAATTAGTATTTTACAAAGGGATGGCATTCCCATTCGTTGTTGAATTTCACCTCGAAAATGCGCTGAGGAAGAACTTTCCAGCTCAAGACTGATACTTTTTTTTCTCGAATTATTCAAATATGGCTAGAATTATTGATACTTTAATAGCTAATAATTATAATTCTTCATGTGCAACTTCTTATTGCTGTTACATTAGAGAGCTGCTCTTACCGTAAGGTGCTGTTCTCAAATTGAAGAGCTGTTTTGACGTTGGAGAGCTGCTCTGACGTTGGAGAACTGCTCTCACATTGGAGAGGTGCTCTCATATTGGAAAGCTGCTCTCACAATGCACTCAGAATACAGGTTATACAATGAAAAGCTTTGGTAACGTAATTTGAATGAAGTAGTTCCTTCATAGTTTATTTGAACAGCGTTAATAGTTTGCTAATTTGATATGAGAGTAGTAGCGTTTTACTCGCTTAACTCAACTGAAGAACCATTTCGTGAATTCACCGCGGCGTAAAACACATTTTACTATCACATATTAATTAAGAATTTTTTGTACTTTTTTATCGGTGACTAGTTACATCTTTTTCGAAAAGAAAGAAAAACTCAACGGATCTCTAAGAAATGATTTACCGCTCAGCCGACCCCGCCTCACAAGCCCGGCCACCCCAATGATCAAGCACGTCTCTCAATGCATAACAATGAAAACTGATTAAAATCGCGAGAAAAATGAGGAGCCGCTTCATTTTCAGGCCATAATCTCTAATTCAGCCTCTGCAACGCTCGCCCTGTTCTCACACCAGGAATACTGCGTCATTTCTGGGCGACTCCACTTATGGAAGCCTGCGTTTGCTTGATCAGGATTGTCTCTGTCATTAGGAGAGCACCTGGACGGAACGCAGCTTTTTCACCCCACTCACTGCAAGGTAAAGCAAGGAATAATATCCAGCTGCCCTGTTTATCGAAGTATTAAAACTTTAAAGTGTTTTAAAGGGCAGACAAACTGACGATATCCTGTGGTTCTGCAGTCCGTCTGAACACTGCTTCTTGTCCTGTGCCTCCTACACAGGCCCCCTTCACCTGTCTCCAACACACGCTTCTTTCACATGTCCCTTTCGAGTGCGCTCTGCACTTGCCCTTTTCAAACTCCCCCTTCACTTGCCATCTGCACTTGCTTCACATTCCCTCTTCACTTGCAATTCACACCTATTCCCTTCGCACTTGCAATTTCCACCTGCTCCCTTTGCATGCGCCCTTCACACCTGCCCTTCCCATGCCTCTAGCACGAGCAGCCGGAGGCACAACCTAGCAATGCTCGGCCCAACTTATTTTGGTTCGTTCGAATATACGCGGCGGCGGCGCTACTCGCCACCAACGATACCCAACCAACAATGGACGGCCAAAAAGCGCGTCAACGACACAGGTGCGTGGAGGGAAGTTGGGTCCTTAAACAAAACGCCGCAAATTCACGCAGTAGACGGCATCTGCGCTCACTGCATCTGCGCTCACGGCATCTGCGCTCACGGTAGAGCATGCCCTATCCTTCAATTTTCTAATCACAGAAATATAACTTTAGGTATGAAGTGAAGGTCACTGAAATGTTCATTAACCTTCGTGGCGGGCACTTCCATACGTACCTATGTATAAACGAGTATGTATGTGAGCATGTACAGTATGTGAGTATGTACGTACGTATGTAAGCACTTTACTTGTTAGTCTACGTCGCTCGAAGATGCTTTGATACGGGGACATACTTTCACAGCATCTTTCTTCACAGTATCGTACTCTTCCTTGCATAAAATAACGCAGAAAATGATTAATTTGACAGACATTTCCCCGTGACTTGCCCAGGGGCTTTGATCACAGCAGCGGGCAGGCGCCACTCGCAGCCAGCCTCTCACCTCATCGATTAAACATTTATCAGCAGTGTCTTTAGAAACGTGCCTGAGAATTTTGCAAGGGTAAGTTGTATCAGTACTTGACGGGAAGCAAGGTTTTCACGGGAAGAACAAACAAGGGCTGCCCCACGCGTTCGACCACCCATCACGGTTTGACCCGTTACTACAGGCGGTGTAATTGCCCATACGTACAACAAAGTCGCGGGATTTTCTCACGCACGAAAACTATTCGTAAGCACTTATCTATGATACACGAACTGTACAATTTATTCTACGTTTATCATAAATAGCTACGGATAGTGTAAATTATTCTCCGCTTATCAGAAATGGTGGCAATCATAGAGTTTTCGCGCATGAGAAAATCGCTCAACTTCATTGCGCGTACGTGAAATTCCTGTTGAAGTGTAGGTTCCAAATACGTTTGTGCACGAATAGCTGGTTACTTACTACAAGTATACTACGTTTGCTGATTTTTAGAGTTCATGTACGTGAATTTACACGCTGCACTCAGATGTGCGAATTCATGTTCAATATTCAAATGTGTATTCATACGACACATTAAAGCATACTAATCACACAAGGAGAATAAGTTCAAAAATTTTTCGTCATGTATAAATATGGTTTATACTTTTTTTGCATCCACGTGTGCTTCCCTCTTCTATGAAAGAAAAAAAATTATATCAAGATGTTTCCAGTTGCGTTGGTTCTTAATTTTACCTTGAAAATCAGGTTCCCAGAAACCGACCTGTTGGTACTATGATGCAAATGAATAATGGAAATAGTCAAAAACATTTCAGCCACAAAACGAAAACACTCCTTAGACACATTTTTGTCACAGTAAGCACCCCGAGAACATTATACTTAAATTTTTTTAGTGTTTTCATTGCATGTTTTAAACGTAGTATTGTTTTGATAATTTAACTTAAGAACAGTAAGGCTTTAGGAGCAGGATTTTATTGCTCAACTTACTGAACTGCGTTATGGGTTTGCCTCTTTAATTCGAAAATGAGATTTCCCTGCTTGTTAATTCAAGTGTAGAAACGTTTTGCTAATTCACCGCTACGTAAAACACATTTTATGTTTCCACTTCAATTAAGGAATTTTGATCATTATTTATCCGTGAGAGGTCGTATCTTTTTCGATGAGAGAGAAAAACTTAACCAGTCTCGTCAAAATAATTTTACCCCTCATCCGACCAAGCCTTCCAGACCTGCCCCATGTCCTGCCCCGCCTGCCAATGCATAGCAATGACTGAGACACCCACGAGACCCTCTGAGACTCCCCTCAAGGACATTTCTGAGGCTATAGTCACACTCAGCGCTGCGCAAAAGCGGACATCGTGCGTCTAAATATCCCTCCCATGGTCATGTTGAGATTACTTCTACAGGGTGGCGTAAAAGTCACTTCATCATTTGAACATTTAATACTCATCTAATACAGCCATGAAAATGTGTTAGATAGGAAATGAAAGAGAAAATCTTGAAGTTTCATCTTGTTCCGATGGCACTGATTTGAAGCATATTTTGTAATTCTAATGTACACAATTATCATATCCCAAAAATGCCGAAATACAGCGAGGACCAACGTGCAAATCTAGGGTAAGTTCTCTCGCAATGGACTGTTAGCTGTAGTACAGACCACTTACAGCGAGAGAAACCCTGGTAATCCTAGGAACTGCGTTTCCTGGGAGTTCAATTTCACTTTTTGGTGGCGTTCCATGGTCTCCGCGTTCTCCTTATTTAACCCCTGTAAATTTTTTCCTATGGAGATACCTCAAAGTAAAGGCTTACATCAATATGCCTAATGCTCTCCAAGAGTCAAAAATCAATATAATCGAAGAAATTAACAGAATAATTCCAGATACTGAGGAAAAAGTCATGGAAAATACTTTACGTAGAATACGCTTGTGTTGAAATAATAATGGAGAAAATTTAAAGGATATGATATTTAAGAAGTTAAACTCCAAGATTTTCTCTTTCACTTCATTTGTGGCCTATTTTTATAGCGTATTATTTGTCGTGTTATAAATGTTAAAAATAAAATGGTGAAATGACTTTCGCGCTACCCTGTACATACATCTCGATGTCCTCGTAGTAATAAATGTTCCTTTTTCGGTAGTGTTTTCATAACGAGGGTATGCACTCCTATTTTGAACATGAAATGATGAATTAAATTTTTTGAATACACCATTGATTCGGAGGAAAGATTTTGTTGCTTCACGGATTGCACAAATTACTCTCAGGAGGTGACTTTTCTCGCAGCGCTAAAACGAGTACATTAGTCAAAGAGCAAATTTTCTAAGGGAGGGATTTTTAGTTTGCCCTTTTATTTATTGAAAAATTAGAATTTGTCAGCTCCACAATATCAGCGCATGTCAACAGGAGCAGAGAAGCTCCTAAAAAGAAGAAAAGAAACACAAGGGGCAAATTTCTAACCAAACTTGCCGTGCCTTTAATAACGGAAAAGGAAAGAAAAGCTTCTGCTTGCATCGCTCAACCATTTCAGGAGTCCCGTAAACAAGAGAATGAAGCAAGCGAATTTTACCATCTCGAAGTTGATTAAAGTTTTGGACGCCAACGCCGAGTTTTCTCTCAAAAAAGAACTCGGCTAGCAACAGCATCCTAAAGTGCCCGGGAGAGAGGTTTCAAATTTCGTAACTTGGGCAATGTTAGAAATTTAGCGGTGGTTCGATGTTCTCTCAAGGTATATCTATTTGATATATATGAAAAAATATTTATGAATACTTTAATGCAAGTTAATCTGGTAAATTAGAGCCGTCGGTACTCGAGAACCAACCAGACGCTCCTCTGGAGTCCGACGAATGTGATGTGCGAGGGGAAATGTAGCGATGGAAGGCACGGTAGCTGGAAGACATAAAACGCTGCCTCAGTTATAAAATCTCGGAAGAAGTTTTCAAAAGTTATTGCTTGAATTACATTAGAGTTTCTTTTAAGAGGTACCTCTAAGAGGCCTCTCTTTTAAGAGGTCCCTCTATTGCTTGAATTACATTAAAGTTTCTTTTAAGAGGTCCCTCTATTCGTTATTCCGAATTTTGGGAGGTCCTTCTACTCATGATGTGAAGTTTCAAGAAGTGCCGCTTCTAAATTAATCGAATATTGCAGAGAAGCACGATTTAAAAATCCTTTACCTAATCAACACAGAGTTAAAAGACTCCTCTATTTATTAAGTCGAGTTTTAAGAGGGGTTATTTTTATTAATTTGAATTTGAAGACGGGCCTCTAGAGATTAAGTCAAGTTTTAAGAAATCTCTTACTTATTGAGCCGAGTTTCAAGAGGGCTGCTGCTGCAATCAGGTCTCGCAGTTTACACCGATTTCGTACTTTGTTACTAAATTTTTAAATACAGTATAAAAATTACAATGAGACGCATGAAGCATTTCAGCTGTGAGGAGCTATCGCAGATCTGGGTCTACTCCGGACAGCAGCTGGGTTGGGTATCAGGATTTTGGATTAGAGATGATTAGGTGGGCCAGGCCAGCCTGAAAACGGTGTGGAAGAACTTGTGTAGAGGAAGGCCTGCTGCAAGTTTATCTGTTTATGAGGCAACTTTAGAAATTGAAAGACTTAGGAGGTTTTCATTAATCACGATACTGCGATTTTACATTGGTTACGGTAGCCCAGCTAACCTTGGTTACGGCAGCACAGTTGACCTTGGTAATGGCAGCACAGCTAACCTTGGTTACGGTAGCACAGCTAACTTTGGTTACGGCAGCACAGCTAACCTTGATTACGGTAGCACAGCTAACTTTGATTACGGCAGCACAGCTAACCTTGATTACGGCAGCACAGCTAACCTTGATTACGGCAGCACAGCTAACCTTGATTACGGTAGCACAGCTAACCTTGAATACGGTAGCACAGCTAACCTTGGTTACGGTAGCACAGCTAACCTTGATTACGCTGATGCAACATTTCATTGCACCACTGTTCACATTTAACTGTTCACTACCGTTCTCCACTGTTCATCCCGTCCACTTTACACTGTTCATCGCTATTCCCCCCTGTTCAGTCGACCCTGTTCACAATTAAGACCAGTAACGCTTGTTCACTGGCGCAATATCACATGAACATAATCTCAGCACAAAATAAGGAATACAAAGCAGATCATCACTCTCAGGCTGAAGGAAAAAAACTACTGAAAGGAGACATTTATTCTGAGGGGGCAGACAGGGCGTGGTCTGTCAGACGTCTTCATCAGTTTGATACAAAAAGACGGACAGACGGAACGTCAACTCTGTCTATTCAGGTCTCAGTAGCTGAAGGTCAGGAGCGGTCACCAGGTGAGTGTCTCAGGAGCCCCACCCGCCACTCAGCCACTCAGCCCCTCAGCCACTCAGCCACTCAGCCACTCAGC
>VOMN01132438.1:0-11603 GCA_014899125.1 Orchestia grillus | reverse complement strand
GCAGGATTACGTCAGACGGCAGGATTACGTCAGACGGCAGGATTACGTCCGACGGCAAGATTACGTCAGATGGCAGGATTACGTCAGACAGCAGGGTTACGTCAGACGGCAGGATTACGTCCGGCGGCAGGATTACGTCAGACAGCAGGATTACGTCAGACGGCAGGATTACGTCCGACGGTAGGATTACGTCAGACGGCAGGATTACGTCAGACAGCAGGATTACGTCAGACAGCAGGATTACGTCAGCTGGTCGCTTGGTGCACATCACTCGAACAATTTCCCGCCGCGTAGTAGCGCACGTAGCTCAGCTGTGCCGTAGGAGCGCGAGTCTCGGCGTGTAATTACACTTCTCACCATTCCCCTGAGTGTACGGATGCTAACTCCAGCACACACGTCCGAAATAAAATCCTCAATTTACTCTCTGTTTCAAAATAGAACTTGCCTACAGGTGCTACATCAACACTCGTTAGTCACTGGAGTCAAGATACTATTTTTTCCTGTCGACTTAATTTTGCTTTAAAGATGAAATCCTTGTTCTGGTCTCTGGAGGCGTGAGCGATTACTTATTTGCATCTTCTTTCTAACGCTTCTCCCCAGACATCATCCTTTGAGCTCGTACTTTAATTAGTTGAAATTTTAGCAGTCGAATGGATCACATTTCGTTTGAAAGAACATACCGAATTCTGCTCAGAAATATAAACCAAAAATGTAAGTCAAGTGCTTGCCAATGTTGACGAAACGATAATGTCAGCTGGTGCAACAAAATTTAATAATTGCAGTGCAAGTTGAGCAACAAAACCATAAATTGCTGGTCGAAGTAAACTCTAAATACCATTCATTCAAAAACAATTTTTTCAGGCCGCTGCAGAGCAACATCGCAGGTTGTCATCGGTCTAGACATGCATTTGCTTCTGCACTATTATTCATAGCGATGCTTCCTTTGTTCTAACCTGTGGCGGGCTTTCTCCTTCAGGCACGTAAAATTTTAAGTATCAAGGATTTCAAATTGCAGAGAAACATGTTTTGTCAACTTAAATGCCTAAATTCATTTACCAAGAATGTACTCTATAGAAACATAAACATGACGAGATCAATCTACTTCCAGTTGCTTGAATATTCAATGCATTTTTCCTTCATGTAAACGTGAAAATGAACAAATGTTGAACACAGATTTTAACCTAATACGATGAGTCCTAAATGTTCAGGAGTTGGGGTGAGAATTGAATTTGCGTTGTCAGAGCATCAAATACAGACGGTGAATGTTTCCAACACATAATCTCGGTTCCCCTGCTATGTCATTCAAGAAGATCAAGGCAGTTGGGTTTTATGGACTACAGATTTGCGCACTTGACGGTGATCAAGACTTTATCAGAAAGACGAATGATGGAAAAATGCAGCATGACTTTCATTTGTGGCGGTAATGGAAAACTTTCTCGGTTATAAAAAGGCTGACGACTATGAAACTCTTGTAACAACCTTGTTGTCGGCTTTTCATGCCTAGAATGCAACATGAGTGTCAAACTACACTTTTTATAGTCATCTCAATAGATTTCCTGAGAACTTAGGAGCAGCAAGCGACGGGCAAGGCAAGCGGTTCCATCAGGATCTGCAGACCTCGGAGGAGCGCTGACGAGGGAGGTGGACCTTACGTGTGAAGGCAGACTTCTGTTGGAACATTGAACGAGAGTGTCCGGAGATAATCCACAAATGAAAGAGCTTCAAACGCAATTTCCTGCCTGGCTAAAATGTCACTGAGCTTTGTAACTTCATAGCAAACACTTTTTTTTACTCAAAATGAGTTTCAAATGAATGTTAACCTTTGTATTGACAGGACATGTTTTAAATCTAGTTGTGAATAAAACTAGATTACGTAAATTTTTTTTGATCACCTAATTCTATGAGAGTTCAATTACATGCTTCTTCTGATAGACGTCGGTGCCTAGTGACATGAAGAGAAAATTTTCTCATTTTGAATTACCTCTATAGCAAAAATATCAAGCGTATTTAGATAAAAAACATTATTGAAATCAGTACATTTGAAATTAATTATACCAATGGTAGAATCAATATAACAAAAATTTTGTAGGGCTGCATTATAATTATCAGAACAGGATCTCGAGACCGTAATAATTTCGAACAGATCGCGTACTACAGAGGGGGCAGTTATTTTCCCTGAATAATGGCCGATATCTCTCTACTTAGGATTGATGCTGACTTTTTGAAATAGATAAAGGAATTCGATCCCAAGTAAAGTCACACCAGTATTTCCAAAAGCTCTGGGTTTTTGCAATCTAATGAACAATTAAATTTCTAATCAATACCGCTAATGCACTTCCGGTTGTTATTGCTATTTTAATGAGTGGCTCATGGCAGCAATACACTAATTCGTTTCCAAGACCAGAATTGGAAACTTTTCACATCGAGCCTGTTCCTGCACAAGCATCGCATTACAAGCTTTCCGTAGTGCACCTAGGATACTGAAATGTAACATAACCCTTGCGCGTCGCGCAATATGAGTTGGCCACTCTGACACCGTCGAGCAAATTTCCTGATGCTGTCAGACTTCGTGACGCGATTATTGATGAATCGAGGCAGCAGGGCATGAAACTGCTGCGAGCGTTCAAGTTTCTTCTCAACTCAACGGAGTTGTGACGAATTGTTCTGCGGGCAGATGAGGTTTCATTCTCCAGAGTCAGCTAGTGCCAAAGAAATATGACTCGTGCAATGTTAACTTTGGTGAGTGGATATCGTTCGTCGTTGGTGAGAGGATATCGAGAAAATATTCTCCCTCAATTATTTTCAAAATGGGCTTATGACGGATTCTATATGGTATGTTGTATTATTTACTTATGCGAAGCCTGGCGATAACTGAACATAAATACTTCTCTACAACTTTTCTTACAACCTATTGTCTACTATTGCAATCGCTACACATATAATTATGTTTCTCAGCCCTTGATACTTTCCAGGTTCAAAATATATCACTTTGATAAAACAAAATTACATGTGACACGTGACACTTTCATCCATAACGCAGCCCATTTGCTCTCGGAAATGCACCCTCTGGTAATAATCTATCCCATCCGACTTTTTGCTTCCTTCACCTGTTTTCAGGTCTCTTCGTTGCTCATTTACAATCATTTTGACGATCTAACTACGCGGCAAGTCTCCCTTAAACGTCTCATATTCGACGGCACTTCTATTCTATCTTACTCACTTCATCTCTGAACCTTTCCATTTCAAATATTCTACTTCATCATTACAGTCAATTTGCGAAGGCATTTTATCTCTTATAAATGTACCCATCCATTCATTTCTGACTCTGCGCGATGTCTTCCAGGAATGATCTACCGCGTAGGGCCAGGATTGAAGCTCTCAGCGTCAGTTCAGTGGACAGTTTCATTGCCAGAACCTCTAAGAAGTTGAGAGCCACTATTGAAACTTTGGCCTTTTCTTTGTGCTTTATAAAATACTGATGCTACTCTCAACTGAAGTATCTAGATATTCTTCGATTAGCATTAGCCATTTTCTAAAAATGTACTGCTAAAAAAAATATCACATCAGCCAAGGGTAAAGGCGCGATTACATTTTAGTATCTTTCATCTTAATCCTTTTAAGACAAGCGATGTGACTCCGTCGTTGACTGTACTGTAGTGAACAGATGCTTTGAGGTTGAACTTATCGTCAACGAAAAATATCTTCGCCGTGTCTTTGTTGAAAAATTGGGCAAGAAAATTATGAAAGGTCGCTACACGCCCTCTAATTTATAGCCTGCCTTCCCATAACGTCCATGGGAACTGATAACAGCGCATAAACTGTCGCAGTTAGCGAGACTTCCTTTCTCATACCAGTCGCAGGAGAAAAAGCGAGAGTAGATATCTGTCTCACGACCAAAACTTCAAATGACAGACCTGACCTATCGTAACACTAGAAAATTTTCACAAAAAAATTGAATTACTCAATAAGTACACCCGGGTTAATATTTCGTCTAGCGAGACAACCATCACTCTGCTCTGATTTCTCATGTCGTTGTAAATTTGCATTTAATATTATAGTTTCTGCTCTAGATGAGATCATATTATTTATGTAAAGATGCATATTGCTGTTCGTATGCTTCATGCAAAACTGCTTTACCAAGTATTTTTTATTTCTTTATCCATAAGACACGGGTAGCGAAGGCTCCCCTGACCTCCAACGAAGTACGTTCCCATAAGCCGGCCGTGACATGCCGTGTCTCACTGAGCCTAAGCCCTGGAATTTTTCCTCGCTCTGCTAGGGTCAATATCCTCTGAAATGCGAGTTTTTACGATGATGCTGTTCCTTCGAGCACTGCCTCGAAGCCCAAAGCAACTATATTGTCCATTCAGTAAATAATTTCAAGTCCTTGAAAGTATTTTTAGTGCAAATTAGAGCAAAACCTAATGTTCAATGATCGAATTGAAAATGTGTTGACCACTTATTTCTGAAAACGTTGCAGGTTATCTCTGATTCCGTATTCATATTTATTTTCCACTGACTACCACTACCCTCGATAACACTAAGTTTACGAGTGCATTATACTGTTACTATTTATTGCTATATACTACTTTAACGATTGGCATGTACATAATGTACCACAAGTGACCTTACAGTACACATCTATTATTTTCTTTTGCAACTTTCTCGCTCAAGTTCGGAATGTTATGCCGCAATATATTTATTTGTCTAAATGCAATGAAACTGGCGCATCCTTATAAGGATGGCGGGGACCAGAAAAAATTTCACAAATGAAATTTCATTTCTTAGTAAACCGCTACGTAGTCCACATTATTAAATTTCACAAATGAAATTTCATTTCTTATTAAACAGCTGTGTAGGCAACATTCAGAGAGTTCACGCATAATTTTCATTATGTAATATAGTGTAAATATTTTGCACAATTTCTCCTTTCACTGGTATGTGGTCTCATATACACACAAAATATTTTCGGCGTAGGACACAAGCATTCAACCGAAACAGTTTTCTACGTTTAGTATTTAATTAGCAAACCTTTGTTGGAAATTTCTGCTCGAAGACAGGCTCCATATGATGAAATTCAGCGATCGCAAGCTATGGGGGAATCTGATCCCGTTCTTCAGCATATTTTCTTGAGTTCTTCAAGATTCATCGAACTCCGATGAACCTGTTTCTTCATTTTTTGCAAAGATGCTCCATAAAACTGAGGTTTGGGGATTACTTTGGCCACGAAAACACATTGGTTTTGTGTGTCATTGAACATTGGGATGTTAATTTTGCCCAATATTTAGAGTCGTTCTGTTGTTATATCGTCCATTTGTGTTTTTGAATTACACGCTTCGTATTTTGAATGAGACTCTTCTCCAATTTTTGAGGGTATGTACGTGGTCCCATCTCTTCCCATCAGCGATGTGAAGTGCACCAGTGTCTTGTGCAGTGAAACGGCCTCAAACCATTACAGTGTGGCCTACGTGCTTCACTGTTGGGGTGGTATAATACCTCTCATTGGCTGGTCATTGTACCTTCCACACATTATGTGCTCAGCTAAGGCCTAAAAATTCAATCTTGGTTTCGTCAGATCAAATAACAATCTTTCAAAATGCATGTCCTTTCTCCAAGCGTTCATTCGCAAAGCTTAAACGGTTTCTAATGTGGTTTTGAGTTGTATGAAAATTTCACGAGGTATGAAAGATTAGATTTCATTACCGTGAAGTTCTCCAATAATATTTCTTTCACTCACTTCTGTCCCACAGGCATTCAGATCAGTTTTAAATCTTTATGAGTCATCATGAGCTCATTTTGAACTTTCCTCATCAAAAGGTGACGAAATCAAAAATCAATCTTCCGTGGAGCACGTGACCTTGGTAAGTCTACAGTTGACCCACATTCTTTAAACTTGAGAATAATTGAACCAATGGTAATGCACGACAAATTAATCTCCGTAGAAATGTTTTTGTGTCATATTTTTGGGAATGAACCTGAACTATTTCCTTCTGTAGATATTCTATGACTTCTTTGGCTTTCGACATGACGTCCTTTAGGTGAACGTATGATACGACGGCTCATCAGTGACCAACCGTTTAACTCCATGTTGAACCAAGTGGATTTTTTTTCAAAACATCTAGAATGTGCTACTTGATAATTCAAATACGATGTGTAGGAAAAAATAAGCTAACGATTGTGTGAATGATGTTCCACAGAAATGAATGAATACCTATGTCACGTGCCATGCATGATTCAAGCGTATAATTACATACCCGTAAAGTTCTACATTTTGTCCAGCAATTTCCATTTGTTAACTTGTATTCTCTTGTCGTTTTAAACATGTTGACTTACTAGACATTTAATAAAAAATGGATTTAAAGTGAGCAATTACTTGTGCCTCCCACTGTTGCCCATGTAATATCGTACGCCCCTAAAGAATTTTCACACGCATTCAATATCAGTAAAAATTCAATATTTTTGACGCGCCTCGTGAACCTATGTTTACCTCGATGCAATCGCTACAGCGTGGCCCTCACGCTTGCAAGCTTAGCGATCCAGCTTAAAGTCGACTAAGCAGGATTCTCTTATCGCACAAACACTTCAAAACCAATAGCTCTTATGATAAATAATATAATAGAACTTGGATGACAACCTTGATCATAGTACCGAAAAATACAGTATTCGAGACCTGAAAAGTCATCCAGTATAAAATTAAACGTTTCGAAACAAGTCCCATCTCCATTAAGCCTACAAAAAATAGAAGGACAAATTGTATTCTCATTCATATTCAAATATGAAAGATTTGTTGTGTAACAAAAACTAGAAGTGAAATTACATTCAGGCATCCAACGTTGATCAAGTGATACGGTTGGGCACTATTGGGATCATTTTTCTTGGATAAAATACTAGAGAATTTTCAAGTCCTACCAATCGCCAGTTGAGGTCAAAACTGTGAAGTGCTTCAGTGACACTGGCATGTCGCATGACTATGCATGGCAACGGATGGACGATGTAGATGGACTGGTTAACATGCCAATCCTATGAATGCGTCTCCCAGCATGCTCCGCTACTCTGGTGTGAAGTGATCTGTAGGTAGAATCCATATACCATTTTCAGGTTCTACGTATGTATGAAGAAAATTATAACATAAAATCATTATTCATCACTATTCTGTTTAGGAACCTCAACATCCCAAAAAGGTCAGCGTTGAATAGATTTCTTCATACAGTGAAAATTCGACATGTTGGTGCCTCGAATTCAGAAAATTGAGAAGCAATGGAGCGTTCGATTGATCTTTCCATAGTGAAAATATATAACCTACGTACCGTAAAAGGTCAATTACAGGACGAAAAAAATCAGAAAAATCGTCTTTCCATCCCTTTTCACCAACGGTAAGTGGATTTTTCCGGGATACGGGTGATAGTTTAAGACTGACATTTTGTTTTAAAAGCAGCCTGACAACATTCCGATTGGATATCAGTTAGTTTAACTGCCATTAACATATGTACGGCAGTTTGAAAATCAAATTGAGTCGCCTGTAGAAGTTAGGGGCATGAAATATTAAATATTTCATTAGAATAGCAGATTCGTCTTCTCACTTACCTACAGATTGATTAAAAAAATTGCAGCCTTCACAAATGCTAATTTTCTATTCCAGATCTATACATTTAATTCATTATTTTATGAGTAATTTTGATATGGTGCACAACATGCTGAACACACGGCAAGTAGGTCAACTGATAGCACTGATTTAACTATAATTTTATGTTTCATCTTTACATGAATCACATTACTAGGCGTGAGTAAGACAAAAATTTAAACCTGTTTTTTCAAAACTTCTCAGTCTTCGAATATTCTCACTAGGAACGTTAACTTCACTGCGCTGGCCCTGTGGTGGATGTGAGATGCCGCTCTCGGGAGACTCGGGGCAGTGACTAGGAAGTTAACATGAAGCTATCAGCTACTGAAGTATCAAGTACTGATGTATCGGGTATTGAAGTATAAGGTAATGAAGTGTAAAGTACTGAAGTATCGGGTACTGAAGTATCGGGTACTGAAGTATCGGGTACTGAAGTATTCGGTACTTTAGTCCCAGATAATGAAGTATCAGATACTGAAGTGACAGGTCCGGAAGAAAGTACAGTTCGCCTTAGTACGAGTACAGAGCTGCACTGTGATCAGCCTGAAATCGAGCAAAATTGGCCCTTTGTAGGACTTTTGAGCCAGAAAGTGAAATGAAAAAAAAAATCCCGAGATATATACTGCACACTAATCATTACTCATTTGCTTACATTATCTTAGTTTATTTTTCCCTTACCATCAATAAATGTAAGGTTTCACTTCAATGATAAATTTCAGTATTTAAACCGTGGAATCGCCTGTAAAAAAAATTAAAACATAAATAAAATTCAGTTCTCAGACACGTGCATATGGTGATGGTAGGCCGATAGCATATGGTAGGCTCAGCTAAAAGACGTACGCCAGAAGTGCTGAAAAAAATGAATGATTTCAGTGAGTGTTACGGGGCGCCGAGTCACATTGCTAGCCCACAAATGCATTAAATAAGATTTTTGTTATTTGTTGGGTAGGCACACACTTACGAATGAACACGTGTGTATATGTCCCACTTCGCTGTCGATGACCAGTGGGAACTTTAGTACCACTATCAGTTGAAATTTTGTGTCTGTAAATCATGGTGTAATTTTACCAATTGAGTCCAAGTCACGGCCTAACATTTTTGTCCCTAATGAATGAGGGGATGAGAGGCAGGCTACATGCTCATTGGAAGTTCCCAAGCCTGATTTGACTGTTGGTCATAGTAATTTTTGAAGACTTAGTGCTCATTTTATGAAAATATAACTGTAAATAGAATATCAATTATATAGGCTCCATTCACAACCTGCAATGTGAACATATCGATAATTCCAAATATTTCACTCAAGCAGTTGTGGTCTCAATGCAGAATGCTTCACAATATATACACTGTATATTTCAATTAAAACTTGAAATGACTGTGGTAAATGTTTGTGCCGTAAATAAAATTTTCAGTATAATTGTTTGTATTTAGTCACACGGTCCACGTAAGGTCCTTTTTATTTTCTATCACTATTTCTTAGCAGATTTTGCCACGCAAAATAAGATTTAAAACAAAGAATAAATCAATTTTTTACATTTGGACTATGGCACAACATAATTTCTTCGCCTATCTGTTCCTGACGAGCAACGCTACTGATGGAAGCATCAAGGCTGAGTTAGCAAGTCCTCCCTTCTCGAGCGAAGGACTTTATTACGACTCCCATGATCACATTTCGAGCGAACGTGCTAATGCGATTAGGTGACCTCAGACTTCCGTAGGTAATCAGCTGATCGTTCAGGTAATCAGAAAATCTAGAGAATCCGAACCGTGATTACAGTTTGTGTTCTAGAAAAAGTACAGGCCGCACTCTAGAAGAGATCACGCGCAACACTGATCCGGGTCTCGAAGTCGCCGATGTACATATTTTCTGCAATCCGGAGACCTAAGCAAAAATATATTTGAGAATCATGTTTCTTCTTAGATATGCGTGAGCAATAAATTTCCAATTACTAATGATCGTCATAAGTCTGTAGAATTATACGCATATCGCAGTAAACAAATACGTTTCATTCATTCGTATGTTTTACATTTCTGCTTTCGCAATCTGCGCACCTTTCACTCTTATATCCCACTATTCATGCTTTCTTTGTTTTCTGTATTTTAATAGTGAAACAAATTTCCTCCTGTCGCCGCACAATTGTTGCTTGTGTTATATTCATAGCTTAGCTTTGCCGAATTAATGGCGTCTAACTCTATTTGCTGCAGCAAGGCCCGTAGCTTCCCTGACGACAGTTTAAATTGTTCACTTCGAAATGAACGCCAGACAACCCCGAGTGTCCCGCAAGTCTACCGACGATGGCAAAATAATTAAGATTGAACGACAATATCCCGCTTGACATGAGGTATTTTTTTCGAAATTAGGGCCCTGAAAATCTTTTCCGTGAATTTTAATTTACTGTTGGTTCAATTGCAATAAAATAAAATAAATGTCTTATTTTGTTACTGGAATATCACGACGTTGAAGTATTACTGAATTTTTGACCAATTTTTAGCGTTCTCATGATCAGCACAGAAATAGTTTCTTACACCGCACATGATACAGGTAATGATTAGGCGAACATCCGCATTTCCTTTCACATCCACAAACCTCACCATTTTTTCATAACCACATTCTCACCCGCACCTGCAATTCTTTATTCAAGAATACATGCATTCCCTTCCGCTCATAGAAAGGTGCTGGTGAGCGGATGTTTAAAGCCGCGTGCGTTTCGTGCACATTCTGGGTGCTATGTAGTACTGGTGCTAAGGAGCGCGAGGTCATGGCAGGTTCAGCAAGTTATTTTTAAATTTAGCGAAGCGTGAGTGTACTTGGAACGATCAAGGGTAGTGTTTGCGGCTTAAACATTTTTGTCCAAGAAGAGGACGCTCAACAGCAGCATTGGAAATCAGTTAAAATTTGGACGCAAAAAACAATTTACTGAAGTAATTAGCCCAGATTCCCATAAAAGTTCCTGAACTAAATACCTAAAACGGATGAACCACTCATGAAAATATTGAAATCCGCTCTAAAACTGAAACAAATCAACTCATGATTTAAGGTTAAAATTCATGACAAATACTACTGAAAATGAAGGTCCGTAAAGAAGCGTGTTGGAGGAATAATGGTCTTGAATGATTTACCGTTCAGGCATGTTGAAGACGTAGACTTTATGCTCTCTATGTTGGCAATAACTCTTCAAGACAAGTGAAAACAATGGCAATTTTATTCCTGTATAATATCTGGACAAATGTACGATGCGGTATCGGCACAAGTCAACGCTGCACAGGAGCTGCTCTGGGACAACAACAATCACTTATCGTTTGCTGCAGGCGTTTGATTTAACGCGTCAGCCAATGCAGAGCTGCTCTGTCTGACTGCGGAGGCCATCGACCGCAACTTTCATGGCAATCTTCGCCGTGTGCAATATCCTGCCCCGTAAAAAGCGATCTGCTGGTCAGTACCTTTCACAAAAATTTGAGTCCATGTTGCACAAGAAGGACATTGCACCCTCCGAGGTACACCGTGCGATGGGACTCCGGCACCAACATGAAAAAAAACTTTTTTCCTTCATGGCAAAGACTTGTACTATAATGAACGGATCATAAATTGCAGAACATCGTGAAAAATGGAATCGAATCAATACTTTAGCAAAAATTGTAAACATTATTTCTACTTATTCATTTGAAACAGACATTGCGAATATATTCAACAAATTTTTCTTAAATATAGATAAAACCATTGCTGACAGAGTTCAAAAAGATCCAAACTCAAATGACCACCTGCACTATCTCACTCACCTATTTGTAAGCCATTCTTTTTTTTCACACCGGTATCTAATAGTGAGATGATGAACTGTATTAATGCTATAAAAAACAAGTTAAACGGAATTAAAACGCTTACCGTAAAAATATTAAAATCTGTTGTTGACCTAATTTCGTCCATTCTAGCTGATCGAATCAATAAATCTTTTTCCACTGGAATCTTCCCGAACACTGAAAGTAGCAT
>VOMN01132437.1:0-56709 GCA_014899125.1 Orchestia grillus | reverse complement strand
TATACCTCGAAATGCCATAATTTAACACACATTTCCGTTGGCTTTTGCTTATGTACAACACAAAATGTAATCCTGGTGAAAATCAAAGTCATTGAAACATGTCAAATGCAAATGTAATACGAATGAATGTATGTAAACAAGTGTTAAACATCAACATTTGTTAAAGTCGTGAAAGCTTGCCCTGGTCTGACCCATTAACTTGTGAACTAAGTGTTCTTGGATCACAGAGAGAATTTGATCAGCTCAAAAACGAGAAACCCAAATTTTTATGCTATTGCATCTGTCATTCACTGAACGACGGGACAAGGCGTGAACTTGCCGGTCAAGGACATCCCTCACTCATTGGCCGATGGGACAAGGCGTGTACTTGCCGGTCAAGGACATCCCTCACTCTTTCGCCGATGGGACAAGGCGTGTACTTGTCAAGAACAACTGTGTACCGTGGCCAAACGCAGTATTGTGGCCTGAATCGATAAGGCGCCTGTAATTACGGGCGATTCTTCACGCTAGCAGGCCGGCCCAAAATTGTCGCCCCACCGCGAGGCCCAGATTTCCGGTGAGCGCTCGCAGAAAACAGGAACACAACTGCTTACTTGAGCAAACATTCATCAAGGGACCGAGTATAATTCCAGCCGAGACTGAGACACGACACAAAATAGTCTGATTTGATCGCAGTCTGACACTACTGAACAGTGGGATTCATTTTTAATAAAATATGATCAAAACAAAGGGGAGTAACGTTTATTTTAAGTTGGTTTGTGAAGGAGATATTCAAAACAGTGTGGTACAGTATCACACTGTGTTACCTAATGCAGATGCTCAAGAAACTCTTGTAGCAACTGATTTTATTACGTGAATGGTCGTAACCTAGAAAATGGTCAAAGAACCTCATATGAACCTCAAAGAACCTGATCTGAGGTAGAGTACTGAAGTGACGTACATCAATGCCATTCCTGATTCGTCGAGAACTTTCTCCCAATTCTTGTTTCCATTTCTAAAAATTGTAAGCTTTTTTCCCCACTTGATACTGCTAATTCCATGAAGGAATTCGTAAGGACGTTTAACTACAGCTTTGTTCAACCCTGAAAATTCATGTGCGCTCAGTTTTAGGGTAAAATCCAAGAATTCGCTAGCAGCGGGTCATTCAACCTAGGAATAATTTGACTGGTAATGTTTGTAATCGCGAGAAAGGATTCACTTTCAAAATCATACTAAATTATTTTCCACCACTGCTGGAGTCAAATGAATCATGCATTACTTCACCCGAAGAAAATTAAGCGTTATGATTATTAGGAAATCGTATATTGATGATTATGCTTTTCATTTTCAATGACAAAAAGCTTGCAAAAACTCTAACAAAATAAACATTACAAAACTCAAAGACTAAAAAATGTACTAATAGCTTACTATTATAGCAGAATATAATTAGGTGTAAGTTAGTAAAGTTTCATTTTGAGTAGCCATGAAAGGCATCAGGGCGGGCCCCTATACCCAGCCTCCGCCGCCTTATGCGGAGCAGGTGAGGACTTCATCTCCTGGACAAGATGCAGGTCTGTCGCAGGCTTGACTCCCTGCACCACGCTGGCACCCGCGCTCCAATTGAGCGGAGAGGGAACCTAGCGCCAGGCAAACGCGAACTCGCCACCACTCGAGCGGCAGTTAGGCTTCTGACCCATCACGCAATCCAGGCCCATAGACTGCGGTACATACAGATATAAAATCAGTTTAGAGCTGAGAAATTTCATTTGCATTTATATACTATCTGTTGAGTGAAAATAAATTTTGGTGCTCTAACATAAAGAGTTGTTATTTTTACATTTAATCATAGTTTTCTCATTTGAACTTTGCAAAGCGTGATTTCCACGAAAGAATGAGTTGGCGTTTGATTAAAAAAACTAGGCTATTCAGCTGCTCGATGCAGAATGTAGTTAAATCACACAACTGAGCCGTTGTATTTTCGCAAGCGTAGAAAATTCACTCAAAAAAGTAGAAGCTATGTACACTGTACACTGCCAGAGTATATAAGACAGTATTAAAGGCGCTGAAAAATGCCGCAAAGAGAGATGTGGCCGCGATTTTCTTTTCAGGTTGCACCTCTCAGAAAATATTCTCGGTTTTTGTCTGGTTCTCCGGTTAACGAGGGTAACCTAATAAGATGAGGGGAAAAATGAAGTCCGTGTTCAAGCAAGAGATCCCTTTCACCTGATCTCGTTTCCTGGCACGGGAATTTTCCTACAGGATTTTTCAAGGCTTGTCGCAAAGTCCTCAAATGAATACCAATGAGTACAAGTATCTTATTAAAACTGTGTATCCTGCTCATAGATATGCAAAATGCACGATTGGCGAATTTGTAATATCTGATAGAAACGTCTGTAAACAAAGTTTTTCTGTTCGATTTACGTAGCTCTTTTTGCAAAGCCCCTTTCGTGTCATGATTCGAGCTGGATACTTTTTTATACTTTTGTTTGAGAGACGATTAAATATGGCTGTATTTTTTAAAATTTTGACGTTCATATTATTGCAAATTGAACAGGGGACTTGATAGAGAAGCCACTAACACATAAATATACTGAGCCCTCTTCAAACAGATAATATCGTAAAGTCATCTGTTTCAATGAACGCATGGGGTTTGAGGGGGAGACTTTCAGCAGCCAGCGGAAGCATTTCAGCTGACAGCTGAGCTGCAGAAGTACGTGGGCATCAGGGTAGTAAAATACTGAGAGTTTTGAAGCACCGGGGCCTCAATTATCACAGCTTAAAGTTATAATTGCAGCCAATTTGGAGCCTGCGAGTACTTAATGGGATACGAGTAGTTCATGCAATGACTTAATAGGACTTGCAATGTGTCATGAAATTGGAATATCTCAATTTGGATGAAAAAATATCGAATTTTGAAGGTGGAATAAAGCGAGAGAATAACTTGATATTCCCTCTGGTCTTCCAAATATTTTTCTTCAGACTTTTAAAATCAAAGGCACACTACAAAATCACTTTTTAGCGATAAGAATTATATTTATACACACATAGAATAGGACGGAACCGCGCTGTTGAAGGTTCAAATTTTAACATAGATCTCATAAATCTACGGATTTCACAACCAGTGTTTAATTTACTAACGAGCCCTCGCACCGAATGTAATTTTGCGTACCGCTGGGCTGAATCGTCAACAAATCCGCCAAAAATTATAGAAACAAAACAAACAAGAATAGATTGCCCTCCGGCGAACAAATGTGCTCTTCTTGTAAACCTGAAATGAGGATAGGATGAAATGCATGAATGCAGATTGAAATTTCGCGCTTGACTACTC
This sequence comes from Orchestia grillus, assembly GCA_014899125.1. Taxonomy (NCBI): domain Eukaryota; kingdom Metazoa; phylum Arthropoda; class Malacostraca; order Amphipoda; family Talitridae; genus Orchestia; species Orchestia grillus. The sequence goes on along the minus strand of VOMN01132437.1, from coordinate 53,402 downwards.
GAAGGATTATTTGTAAACTATTCATAGTTTGACTTTGCTTTTACCCATGCTTCTACGGTAGCTGAAAGATTTTTGCTTTAAAATACACAAATAAACAATAAACGAAAGAAAATGTATAAATAATGCGCCATCAGCAATCATATTGCTGAAGAATATTGTTCAATGAAACTATACTGAGTTCTGTACGAAGTAGAGTTAACTAATCTGCTTAGGCATACGCTTTCACCTTTGTTCAATCTGCTTTTCCTCCAAATATCCTGTTTTTCAATAATTATACGCAGAAAAAATTCGAGCTGCAAAAAATCAATCATAAATTTGAGTTATATTTTATGATCGATAGAAGCTTTCAAAATAAAAGTATCTGAAATACTCCAGGCGTTGGAAATCAATAGAATTGGCTGAATCCACACGAAAACAACTGAAGAAACACAAGCAGAGATGCAGACCGAGAAAAACAAAACAGTAACTAGAGCGTTCTGGAGCTGAAAAAAGACTTAGTATTCTATGCAGAGAGAGAAAAAGAGCACAGAAAAAAAGAAAGAGTGGGCCGTATAAGAAAAACAACGTTCTTATGGCAAGTAGAGACAGAGATAAAGAAACATGAATTCACATGAGTTGAGAGAGGGGTAGAGAAGCATCTTTCAGATCCCGGGAATCGGGACAAAGAAAGAACAGCCGACAAAAATGAGGAAGCAAAATATTCAGCTTGGAACTGTCACAATCCACGCTGATGAACGAAAAGCAAACACGAGCGACGAATTAAGAGGTGACTATTTAAAAATGATGAGAATTAGAAATAAGGAGGGAGTGCTAGAGTGGCAAAATCGTGCATAGTATTACCATGGGTCCAGCTGGCCAATATTGATCTCTTGAATTTCTCACTGAAGCCAGTTACAAAAAAAGAAGATGTAGCTATTGACATTAGAGTCTCAAAGATCAACATAGTCATGAAAAAATGGCATGGTTCCTAAAAGTAAATGAGTCATAGCTAGGAAAATTCATTACAATTTCCTTAAATGAATATTACCGATTACTAAGTATAACAGAGTTGATTTAAGAAGCCTTTTTGAAAACTCACAGGCTCTGATTCAACATTTCGAGACAATTCAAAAGAATGAAAACAAAAAAGGGCTGTCATAATAAAATCTTTACTCACTTGTATGCTAGTTTTACCTATGAGTAACGAACGAAAATCCCTAGTGACTGATTCACCCCAGCATGCAGCTACTACTCATTTGGAGGGTGAACTGCACACCCCATGTTATCTCCATGCCTCAATTTCAACTGCACACCCTGCGTTATCTCCATGCCCCAACTTCAACCGTACATCCTGTGTTATCTCCATGCCCCAACTTCAACCGTACATCCTGTGTTATCTCCATGCCTCCACTTCAACTACACACCCTGTGTTATCTCCATGCCTCCACTTCAACTGCACACCCTGTGTTATCTCCATGCCTCCACTTCAACTGGACACCCTGTGTTATCTCCATGCCTCCACTTCAACCACACATCCTGTGTTATCTCCATGCCTCAACTTCAATGCAATTTGGGACAAGGAAAAGCTCTGCAGAATAAGCAAAGGAACCCAGCATCTCTAATATTCTGAAGTGTTTCGTTTCATTTACAGCTTCCCTCAAGGCCAGAAAAACGACTAGGTTGTGTGTGTGTAAGCTTGCAACTTCTCCGTAGGCGCAGCAGCAGCACAATATGCTGCGTCGACACAATTCCATAGCTTCTTTTTTCCATTTTCAAAGGCCGGGGCATTTTTGCGTAATAAAGTAGCGATGGCGGCCGTCATTATTTGACGAGATGGAGCCTACAGAGCTGCACTTACGGCTCCGGCGTCGTAAAATGACCGGGACTTACGACATTAGAGAGCTTTCTGGTCGTAACTGTGCCGAGTCCTGGACCGCTCTATGACGCTATGATGAGCAGGGGCGACTCAAGTGTCCTGGACGCCTACACATGTTCTGTGATGATGCAATGCGAAGTCATGGACGCCTACACATGTTCTGTGATGATGCAATGTGAAGTCATGGACGCCTGCACATGTTCTGTGATGATTTAATGTTAGGTCCTGGATGCCTACAAATGTACTACAGATAAAGGCTTTATATTCTACCTTCGAGCCAACGCTCTCCTAAAGCGGCGTCAGAGCTGCGTCATTGTTGTTTTAAGACCAATGGACGCGCGCCTCTGTTATTTTCAGTATCACTGATACGGACTGCCTAAGCTGAGTCTCGCTATTAGCTTAGGACGGACGGAAGGACCAACCAAGCCAGCAAGCAGCCCTGGGATGTTATTATGCAGTGGGATTGTTGCCTTATTTGACATTTCTGATGACGCTAAACTTATAAACGGGCCTGGGAATTGTTTTGCGGAGGATGAAATTGTTTCTGTTGCTGACAGCATTTCGTTGATGCATGGCACTTCACAATGAATATATGCTTATATAAGTGTTGATTGTGTCAAAGTTTTACATGTACCCGTACTTTTCGGGAACTCCCAATGAATATCTGCTTGTTGCTTTCAGAGTGTCAAACGTTTCTATAGTTTTAAGTATTTAGTACTGAATATTTTTATTCCATGAATCTTCTTTGAATGACAATAATGAAATCGCAATGATCTTGGCTCAGATATGCGTATATTTTGGGCATCATTGCTCATTGAAACCATTCTATTGGGTATTACGTCCCGTAGAATATTGTGAATTGTAAAATTCCTACATACTCAATAATAACTTTTCTAAATGTAAATTACATAATTTTCAAGTCTTACGGTGTACGTGGGGCGGTCGTACGAAGTGGCCAGTTCTAAAATCTCATATGGACGTTTTCGTCAGTCATTAATTTCGTCGAAGATGAGAACTTGTTAGTTCAAACAGAGTATTCTGAGAGTGTTTTAGGAAATCAAACTGTTCAAAATTATTTTCCTCTCGGCAAACGTACTTTTACGAGATGAGTTTACGCTCTACATTTCCGTCAAGATGAGAAAGATCTCTAACCTCTTGAAGATTTGGACGCTATGCCGCACCAATAAGCCCAATTAAACTCTACATTGTTACCTAAATTGATATTCATAAGAAAGGGGACTTCATACTCACTATATGCCAAGTTACGAGCAGCAGCCAGGGAAGGAGGCTGGGCGGTGTAGGTGCGGCTTATGGGGCCCTCGTGGCGCCATAAAATGAAGCAATATTGCNCGCATCAATTTTGAAACTAAAGTCCAGCCCTCGTCCTGACGCGATCTTCCGTTCTAACGTGTGTGTGTGACATCCTGCTGGGGCGTGCAGCTGATCCTGTTTTCTAACGTGTGCGTGTGACATCCAGCTGGGGCATGCAGCTGATTTTCCACTCGAACTCGTGCGAGTGTCGGAGAATAGAGACTGAGTATCAACAATATTATTTCTCATTGAAACACGTTTTTTGTGCCTTCTCGGGAACAATTATAAAAAAATGAATCGAGCACGTTCTTGTTAAGAGTACATTGGAAGAATTATCTCTCTCAACCATGTTGTTTCATTAACGGGCACAACGCCAGCGGGGGCCCTTGAGAGTGGTATTCATGATTAAATTTCTAAAACGAAGTTAACTATTCAAACAAACGCTCTCAGGCACTCTGTCATATGTATACCGCACGCGAAAAGGAAAAGTTCACTCAGTTATACCTGAGCTGGTCACATTCATCACCAGAGTGTCGTCGCGGACTCGGAAAGTGCCCTCGTGCCAACGCTAGCCTGGATCCCACATGCGCTAGCATTTTACAAGCGAAGCAAACTTATGTTTTGTTTTAAAGATACGGTGTTGGGTGAGCAGGGCTCCTGCCGTCTTGAAATTTATGTTGCTTTAATTTTTAAACACGTTTCTCAGTTCCTTTTCTCTGGAATGTGCTAAACGTTGCGCAACTGTCCCTGAATTTTCAGGAGAAAACATAAATCTTTCGTTTATTCTTGCTGCACTGGGCAGTAACTCTTCGGGAATGAGAGAGCCTCGGGGCATGCAAATGTCGCCCTCTCGATCTTTTTGTTGGAAATAATGACATTTAATACTACAATTTACAGGAGGGGGCAGGGAAGCTTTTATAGAGCGGGCAAACCATTTATAACTATCCTATAGTTCATCGGAAAGTTAAATAACTGTCAGAAGATTTGCTGGCTTTCGTTTTCTTATTTTTAATTTCTCGTAATTCAAATTTTATTCATCAATTTTAACCGCGCTGAACTCAGAAATTAAAAATTAGGATTTATTACGAATAATTAGGATGCTTAAATTTCAAACGGGTCAGAAGTTAATGCGAAAAACACGGGCAATGATCCGGAAAAAAGTTCTAGTAGGAGGTACGAAGTGAGAGACAACCAAGATAAACTAAATTAAGTACTTTTCTAAGTTGTACGGAGCACATGGCTCAGTCACCACTGCGTAATAAATCCCCACCCTTCCCCAGTACATAGGATGCGCCCGAAGGGACGATGCCTCGCTGTGCATTCAGCGACCCAAGCTTGGGTAGCTTGTACGGAAGCTCAATGTTCCTCGCCCGAGATTACTAATTTTGCTCTTTGACTGGCATTTGGAAAGCTGATTTTTTTTGTATTTCTTTTTCTAATTCGTGATTTCTTAGATTTTATTCTCTCTGAATATCTTTGCTTTGTACGCTCAAGCCCAACGGTGGGTTCACTTTTGACTTTGTGCGGGAATAACCTCACCGTAGTTAGAAATATGTTTTTATTACATATTGCGTCCTAAACATAACTTTAATTTCTGAAGTTATGGGTGTTCTTAAGTTACTTTCTTAGGTATGTATATATGTGGAGAAGTATATCATTTTTCTGGGAAACTACATTAGTTTGACAGCTCAATCCTATACGCCAAGGGATGCTTAGAAAATAGATAATTGGTTTTGACTTATCCGTTTGAGTTAATGAGAATAATTTTACCCCGGGCAAGTATTTTTAGAAATATAAGGTCATTCTCTTTGTGTTATTATTTATATTTATATATGTATCAGGAGCAAAAGTTACGTTAAATTCATAAATAAAAAATTATATTCTAGCAGGCGCTTAGCAAAAAATTAGTTTTTATTTATGAATTGTAACATAACTTTTGCTTTTGATGTATATATATATATATATCAAAAGCAAAAGTTATGTTACAATTCATAAATAAAAACTATATTCTAGCAGACGTTTAGCAAAAAATTTGAAAATGCGTATGTAGTATTTGATTCGGATGTGTAATTTAAGAGGAGGTACAGCCGTAGCCGAATAATATGGAAAATGAGCGACGTCGATTGTCCCTGGGGACGACACCACAAGCGTGCATATTCTCGCTAATGTAATTCAAGTATCCGAAAATGCGTTCAGCAAATTTACAGTTCGAACTGCGAAGAACTTTACTCAAAAATTCAATAATAGAGTAGGTAGTTCATTTACCTACCATAGGAGAGTGCGCAACGCATGTGGCGTGTGTACTGTGTTCATCAAAAGAAGATTTTTGGCTCTCCTGTTCCTGACTGCCAAATTCTTCAACAAAATACACCGGGGGCGAACTTACATATCATTAACACCTCTGTAGAACTCCACAAACGAGTGGAAAATTTACATTGAAATGAGTCTTACTCGCAGTACAGATTAAAAATTCGGTAGCAAGCCACAAAAAATGGAGAATATGAAAAGGCATTAATACTATTTGAATTTACCTTGTTACCACTATCTATCGATTCTACCGTGAGTTCAAGTTAGAGCATGGACTGAGAACATCATAAATTTTTGGAGCATCCATAAAAATTGCTAAAATAAACAACTAAAAAACATACCCTTAGCCTGTACCCCAGCTCGAAAGTTATGAAACCTCCTCACAGGAACTACATCACCACACATGAGTCGAAATAAAAACAGATTGGAATATTTCGCGGCGATCGTCCATCACGCCCGGCCTCGCAAAGCTAAGCAAAACCTGCGGTCCTGCTTCCGGAAATGAAAAATGGGATAATCTATGCACGCGCCCGCTGCAAGTTTTCATCATTTTAAAATTTGAAGTAACTTCATTATTCTGCCCCTTTGCACCACTAGGGCGCAGCCAAGCCATTGCGCACGGTCCCCCCTGCGGAGAGCGTTTCCTGGCGGCCGTGAGAGGTACTTGAGACCTCAGGGGCATGAACCTAATGATTCATGTCCCTATTCATGTATTCATGTATGATTCATGTATTTGAAAATTTCGCACCCACCGCACTCGGAAAATCACTAGATTTTTAATGCTTGTCGCACACACCCCCAGCGATGTTTTGGTCCAGCGGCTTATACAAAATATACCTTAAGGATAAAGAAACATGCCCAGCATGCGTACGTTGTTACGATTGAAACGGCTATATAAATACAGCAATCCGCATACATGTGAATAAGTAAATGAGCTGCAAAATGCTTACCGGCATCACCAATAGTAAGCTAAAAATCGCTGCCGGTGTCCTGCGAATGGGCTGGGAAACAAAAAAGCACAAATCCATGAATATTGTGAGAGAATGATAAAAAATACAGACCGCTCATCTGGACCGCCACTTCAATGTTTTAGGTTGAATTAACCCTCAAGCGAAAGGAGCAATGTGACTTCCAAGAGAAATACCTTTAAAAATGCGTGTCCTGTACAAGAAGCTCTAGAGCACACCAGGGACTTGAATTGCTGTACAGCTCAGATACAGGTTCTTTAAAATGCTATATAACACAGCCTCACTCGCATGATGGGCTGTACAGTGCAGCTACAGGGGAGTGAAGCACTGTACAGCATAGTTGCAAAGCCGTGAAGCGCTGCGCAGCACAGCTGCAGGAGGCGTCAACCACACAAAAGCAACTTCGAGTCGTGCGTGATGTATTAGTCCACAGATTTAATACTGCAATGCTTATTGTTTAATGTCATTGAACTACTCGCATGTTACATTCATCATTTACGAAATACGATTGGATTGAGAATTTTCCTTTCTTGTTTCTTTACGCTTATAAAAAGCAATGGTTGCTTTCATTCGGAGTCCCCCCTTACGTATGATTTTTACGTATTCACTCCCGAAAAATAATTGTGTATAAGTAAAAAAAAATATAGCAGATGTTATTTACCAAGCTCCACTTGACTTGCAGTAATGTGCGAAGGTGCATAAAGTTCATTATTTCTGCAGCGCGCGGTGGTCGTCCCACCGCGCTGCTCGTCCCTTCAGCGCAGTAGCAGCTCTCTCCTCAACAACTGCGTCGATGGAAACACATGAACTAATAAACCCACAGCCAGTTCACAACAAATTGAACACGACTCTTTAAAAGAGGAGCATTTTCTGCGGTTCCATTCAGTCGTGTACGAACTATTATCTGCTCGTGACAAACCGTAAAAGTTGCAGTAAAAAGTTACAGCTGAGGATCAATACGAGCTCGCGTCCGGCGCTTTTAACAGCTGAGCACCGGGCAGGCAGCGAGTTTTGAGGTCTGTGGGGCGCTGCATTTGACCACATTGTCTTTGTACTTCGACTGTAGCAAGTTTCCGATGACAGTTTCATTCACCAGTCTCATTGCAACGCGGTTGCGTCCTTACTGAAAATGAGAATAATTTGCCATGAAAGAAGTTCATGACTGGGAAAATACGAAATTTTCACATCAAGCTCGAAAATGTGCACGCTACTATTTTCCACAAAAACCTACAGTCGTTGGCGCAATGAAGAACTCGACACTCGACCGTGACAGGTTAGCAGCCAGCAAGGCAGTTCCATTTACCGCATTTAGCAAGAAGCAAGTCAGGATATTTTCATGAACAACATGCGCTTCGCTAAGTGAATGTCACAGCCACCTCGTATTTATGTAAATTGAAAATCCCTCTTATTGTCTTATGACCTTAGGTCGCTTTATTTAGACCGGTTCAATATGGAATTGTATATCCTGATAATAAAATAGACAGAGCTACCGAATCGTGCTAGGCAGCGCCCGCACCGTGGGAGGACTGGTGCTGCAGAGAGCAGCGCGCCAGCAGGGAGGCCATGCATCACAAGGGGCATCTGAATCACGCTCATCCGGAATAAAGAGTACGCCAGTAATTGCGCCCTCCATATTTTGATTCATGGAATTACAGATGGAGCATGTTTGTTCAAAGTCCTTTTTCAATTGTCAACAGGAGGAAAATATGTTTGAAAGACGAACTTGAATATCCTTATTTTAGTAAAAGTGTGAGTTTAGAAATGCTATGCTATTGACTGCAAAGTTTTAACATGGTTGCGGAGGCTTTGAGAGATCGTAGAAAGAATGAAACTGCAAGTACTGATTCTGAGACGATTTGTAAATTTCTAACGCAATGAAAGTGCTCCATGCGAGAGAATGATTGGTTGACTGGTGAAACAAAAGCTCGGCTTGTGGCCCAAAAAAATCGAAACCGTGGAAGAAAGAGGGGCTTAACGAACGAGTTCGGCCTTACGGGGCCAGCACACAAAACATTGCCGTGCAGTTCTTCTTTGAGCAGGTGCGTGGGGTGCAACTTGGAGAGCGGACTGGTAATTAATTACTTTTCCCGAAACTATAAGGCCAAAACTAAACAGATTTATGCGGTACGAAGGCAAGTTCCGAAGCCGAGCGCCACCGCGCCGACTCAAAAACGAATGACCTCTTAAAATATGCACCAACTTTTTCTTTTGCAAGAAAAGCGGCCGCCAAAGTTGTGCTCGAGCTTCCCGTATGAAAGCGAGTGCAAATTTTTTTGAACAATTCCACAAAAAAGTCATTTCGATATAGGTGCAAGATTTACCGAAGGGTAAAGTTGATTTCTCCCTAAACAAACGTAACAACGTAACCAGAAATCTATTTGGAATATTTGACTGACAATGCATGTTTACATTGTAGAAAACAATATTTTTATTAAAGGTTTGCTATTTTCTGCTTCAAAGAACTTAGCACGTGTCGCTCTTGTGCAGATTTACACGCAAAGCTCACCCGTTAAAATAAGGCCAAATGTTTAATTAAATTACAGTGCCTAACCCTAGGAGCCCATTCGTCGTGCCCTGATTGTGAGCTTTTTAAGTACAAATTGAAAAAAAAAATATTCTAGTGAATTTTTGTCAATCCATCTCAACATAATTGGAATTCCTAATTATAGTTTTAATTGCAGCTACCAAATTCTGAAGTTGGGTTAATTTTATCATTAAAGCCCAATTCTCAAAATTAGATACGTTTATTACACCAGTAGGGCTACGTTTTTCTTTATGGGATCGTCTTAAATGTCTGCTTGAGATGACAAATCGTAAAACTGATGTGTATTTTATAATCCATTCATGTTTTAAAATATCATAAAACATATTCCACCATTAGCGCGAAAACTAAGAAACTCTACAGGGATGACTAAACCACTTTGGTGAATTGTGCCCTGCATAGCGTAGTGCAAAATGGTGGCACAACGATGTGGTATATTCACAGTTTTCAAGGTATAGGAGGCACTTAGGGAATTTAATTGAAACAACACAAAAATGACCATCGGAGGCATTAATACTACTTAATTTGAGAACTCGGTGGCATGGATACGTCTACCACCAGGTGGTGGAAATCCTGGATGGCCGTTTGGACTGGGAATTAGGGGCGAACGTTGCTGGCAGTGAAGTTATTTTTTACCTGCTTTTGTTGCCAGACAACAGGTGAGCGCTGAGCTGCTGAGGAGCTCTGAACCATCTCGCACTGACTAGTGTAGGCATGGGTGACAGTCCACATTAGTGTGGGCATGGGTGACAGTCCACATTAGTGTGTGCATGGATGACTGTCCACAATAGTGTAGGCATGGGTGACAGCCCACAATAGTGTGGGCATGGGTGACAGTCCTCATTAATGTGGGAATGGGTGACTGTCCTCATTAATAAGGGCATGGGCGACAGTCCACCCTAGAACGGATTGAATACTAGTGAGGATCACAATACTAGTGAGGATCACAATACTAGTGAGGATCACAATACTAGTGAGTATCACAATACTAGTGAGGATCACAATACTAGTGAGGATCACAATACTCCTCAATTCATACTAGTTCAGGTTAATTTTTTACCTTCACTCAAAGGTAGGAAATAATTTCTGTTATAAATTTTCGACAATGGGGAGTTTTACACCATCTGAGCATTAAATCGTCCATATCAATAGGGTGATGAGTTACTCTGACCTCGAGTAATTATTTTTGCTAAGGTGAGAAGGTGAAGGCAGCAGGGCAGAGTTACTTCGCTCCTCTAAGCAGATTGTGACCCTAACAGAAGTCGACAAGCTCCAGAAGGGTCACATGCCGGCCTTACGTCTGAATTTGTTGCCAGCCTAAAGAGAAACTAATGAAATTATTTTCTCTTCAGATATTCTATATGCATGTGAATGAGTACATAGCAAAATATTTAAAATTCCTGAGTTTATGATAAGTAATTCAGTGCAGGAAGCGCGTGGTCTTTAAATGCGCGTAATTTCTAAACAAACATTCTATATGAAGGAACGCACAGCATCGCGACGTGCGTTGAGCAGACGAATAACTTCTTCCCTGGCAGGCGTCCTAAGAATACATGCCGGGCACGGCGCACCTCATCATTGCCTTGCTTATATTCTTCTCTACCTCACTTAGTTTTTATGCAGGAAGCCTATGGCTGCCAGGAAATTTTTTCAATTTAGAAAGCAATGAGGCTCAGCACAATCTACGCAATGAGCATACGGAAGTGTGGGTATGGATGCTGTTTATGTTCACCAGCTCTGCGGCTAGAGAACATGGTGACTTTAGCTGCTTCTCACCTGACTGTGGCTGACAGTCAACACACAGTCACGACTCCGTAGCAGCATCGAGACCTACATCGGCGTGTTCCTTTACAGCAAAATGATGTTAGATGTTCCACGCCGCTTATTAAATCTGGTCCTTATAATTTGATTCATGTAAATCTACCGTCTTCATAAAACTTGGATAAAATTTGAGTAGGAATGATTTATTTGAATCAAAGTAGCGATGACGCCCGTCTGCCATGAAAATATTGTTCTAATTCAATATTTTATTGATCAGATAAATTTAATTAAAGAAGCCATATGTTTTCTACAATCTTCTCTCCCAATGAAGTCCGGTACAAAACGGGAGCCAAATTTGTGAAATTATGCAGCGCGCTCCCACCTGTAGTGCTGCTTTTTGTCTTTTAAGAAGGCGATTATTCTTCCGTAACTTCGTTTGACAAGAATATTTACATCATCAACAACCTCTTTTCCTCCCATTTATGACATACCGTCAACACACAAATACACCAAAATTCGTGTCTAATAATTATTATGTGATAATTTCACTGTACGAAGGCAATCACACGCTAGCCAAAATTGACCTTTGTTACGAAACGTCATAATCTGGTTACATGTGGCGGTGTAATTTTAGCCGAGCAACATGGCACCATGTAACATAATTTTTGTTCTTGACATCTAAGTGATATTTCCTGCCTCCTTTTGTTGCCGAACAACGGTAAATGTCCTTTGTTCCTGCGACATTTTGCTTTTGTGAGATACGTGTATTCTGTAGGAGTGTATTACTGGTATTATAATATACTAGATAACTCGGTGACCCGTGGGGTGAAATAAAATTGATTAAAATCAAACCGTATCCAGAAATATATCCTATGCAGTTAAGTCGGTATCCACAATACAGGGTTAAACGAAGAGTATAAATTTCGAATATCTCAGAACCGACAGACAAATCCTTCATTCCCGTATCCACTTTAATAACTTGCCCGACTTAAATTCTGCTTTTCTGTGCACGGTTTCTAGCAAGCAAGACGACCAGAGCTTTAGTATTATACTAGAAAGATAGATAGATAGGTTGAACAAAGATAAATTGAAAATTCATCGCCCAGACCGCATTAACAAAGTTCCGTCATTGACCTTTTCCCGGTTTTGTTTAATTGCAAAGAAATTTGACATTATAGCATTAACCCAGGAACAAGATAGCGATGGTACTTCATTTATTATCCAGAGAAAGTGTTTTAAATTCTACTATTTCTAAGCGACGCCTGCAGCAGACCCATCAATTTAGTCTATTTAAGAACAAGGTACTTTGGCTTACATGCATTTCGTACAATAATACTTATCGACCATCAGCACTCGGCAGGGAGACCGCAGCAAGACAATGATGATACTGTCACTGGAAGGAGTTTGCACTAGAGTTACAACTGATGGGGAGGTAGAAGCACTGATTAAGTCGTCTTACGAGGTGATAGCACGCACTGAAACGTGGTAACATGCAAAGGTACTTCAATGGATGACACATACGGTAGTTGAGCTACACTTCTTCGTGCCTGATAAAACTAAGAATCGGTACTTTCGATCAATATTTTAGCTACTGAAAACATCAGTAACATGCTGTGACTCAGACACTTCATACTTTCAACACGCTTCTTTCAAGAGCATTCATTATCACTCAGGAATGGCTTGCCATCCCATGGTCAGCGAAACTGAGATGGTTACCGATCTGGCAGCAGGCAACCTGACAGTGACTGAAATTGAAATAGAACTTTTTCTGTGTTGTATATTCTACGTGCCCACCCGGTGGTCCTTAGTGCTATGCTGTATATCGATGCATGTGAGGTGGAAAGGGTCGAATCTCATTAGGAAACATTTGCTATATTAGAGAAAAAGGTATTATAAGTTAACGGAGAACACCATACTCGAATCTGGTATGGCTTGATAAATTACTACACTTCTTCTTTCCTATTTCCTAGTTTGGTTAGCTAAGTATGGGACCTGGACAGTAAAAAAAAATGATTGAAGCTGCTTGTGTTGCCAGAGCATTTCGCAGTCGACTTCTGAAATGTAGAATTGCGGGCACCACATAGACGGAAGTAACTTCTGTCACCTAACAGAAAAAAAATGTGGAAAGGTTGTCAATATACAATATTGGTCAACGCGTGTTCGGAGTGAAAGAAATCAAGTATTGAATTTTGCGCCAAAATAATTAAATCGCTTGATTAAAATTTATTGGAGCAGTAATTCTATGAATAACATGTTTATTGATAGGCGTTATGAAAGGCGAACTTCCAATCCTTCTTGAATGGGTAGTTAAATTGTCGTGATTGAAAGTGCGGAATTTTAATGGAGGAGAACTCAAAGCAAATGAATAGTTCAGTGTGTTTTAATTTATTAAACAAGTATTGACACGTCGAAATCCCAGTAATACTGAGTTGTCAGATTGTATGATAAAATATTATTTTCAAGTTTAATGAAAATATAATGCAGAAACCCTTTAACCGGGATGCCAAATACATTGAAATGACTTTACGCTCACCTGATAGATAACCTCGAATATTCTACTCATAAAGGTAATCTCTAAATCACTTTCCTATTAAATACCACAGTATCTTATGCTTCTCTACACATTCATGGAAATCAAAGGGCATAAATACCCGACAAACATAAGCGTAGTCTTTCGGAGGCACAAACATACTGCAAAAAGTCGCCCACCCTTGCAGCAATGATGGACAGTTTCTGTAGTCAAATTATAATTGAAATTATCAGAAAGGAAGAAGCACAGCAGTTGCTGTATTCTCAGATATACAGCATCTGTGACGGCGCAGTGCCCTTGACATCGCCAAAACTTAGGTAAAATAATCGCTAATCTCTCCTACGGCAGCTTATCATTACGGTTCTCTTCCACTGAGCTCCTAAGCCGGAAGCGAATCCCTTAATAAAGCTACCTCTTAAGCTACAGCGCTCGGGACCTGCTACCGTCCTGTTGGTGCAGAGAGACTCGCGTTTAGGTTGGGAGATGGAAAGCCAGAAGATTGTGGACGTTAGGAAAGTGATGTATCGCATTCCAGCCTCCACTGCAATATCGAAATTCCTGGTGTGGGAGGAATTCTTATAGCAGCTGTCGTTAGGTTATATTCGCGAGCAGCTGCGGAGGTCGGTGTTGGGGGAACAACGGAAGGGATCAACAGACATTCTGAGAGCTACCGAAAAATACTCTAAGTGTTGCTCAAAATTGTAACACTTAAGAGTGTTGCTCTGTTACTCCAAGCGTTTTCCCTTATCGTACGTACTTGTGTCAAGAGAGAAACCTGCGAAGTAAACAACCCGGTTCTAATGCTTTATGATTCTTGTTGTATTATTTAGATATTACATTTGAGTACGATATACACACTGAATGACCAGGCGTTTTAGAGAGAGAACGCCAGAAACCAGAAAAAAAAATTGACACCTTGTGAGTCTTGTTTCTCAGCCTGTGGAGCACGCTGCTCACGCCGCTAGTCATCAGCAACCTCCAGCTTGCGTATTTTTCATATTCACTCGGTGCTGAATAAGTAATTTTTACCATATACTATGGTGTATATCTATAATAATACGTCAAGTTCGACGGTTTAGTTTTTCGTGCGGAACCGGTTTTTTAACCACTGAAGGAATTAGTTGAGAGAAAATTAACGGGTTGAGATTCTCGGGTGCGTACATATTCCAAATCAACGAGGAAAGGCAGTCCGTTACCGTGATACTGAAATTATTTTATTTCCTATAAGATTTGCCGTCATATTAGACGGTATAGGAACGTTAAATGTACGAAGACACATATACATGCGAAGAAACTCTAAATCTATAGCCTAAATCTACATATATTGTGCATGCGGTACCAATGAGATTTACAGTGGCTCGAGTACAAAACAAAAAAGAATATATGAGGTTCGTATCTGATTGTCGTAGATAATATTCTTCTTATAGATACCACCTCGTTCACGTACAGTATTCTGTTCTATCTCAGCACTATGGAGGAATGTTGGTATGGGTCAGAGTTCCCAATTGACCCCAGCAGAGCATTGTTAACATCACAATCCCGTTCTGGAGGCTGAACGCAGGTTTTCGTGCTGGTACTCAGAGACAGCGGACATCATAAGAGTAAAACGAGCCTGAATTTTAGTTTTTTAAGAATATTTTATCTCTGATGACCATGAATTTTGCAATAAATGTATACAGCATTTGTGCAAGTATGAAAATCTACACGATGAATCAATAAACTTGAAGTTTATCCACAGTACGGGTTGTGAATACATCTTTATTGATGTATGTACATACCCAATATATTGTAATGCCATTCGGTCAAATTTGCCAACTGGTATTTCTCGACAGAGAAAAGCTACCAGAGAAGCTCGGCAGCGAGCTCGACCCGCAATTTGCGCATGGAGTCGAGAGAAAGGATTAAGATGGATTAGTTCGACGGGTGGGGCAGCAAAAACAAACACACACAGCCCTGAAGGGGAAGACAGAGCTTTAAAGTTAGGCATGTGCTGGATAAAAATATTGTGTGTGGGTGCGTCGTACATTTTGTAATGTGTTCATAGAAATATATTGATTACGTAAGTAAATTAACACAAGAGGGGTAGAGATTAAGTATACGATAGGATTTCATTACATTCCCGTTTTGGATGTGCAATGAAGTGCTGCACTTAAAGAAAAGTGTTTTAACAAAATTGACGGTAAGAATCAATCATAGAAAGTGAAGGAAATGTAGATGTAAACGGGGCCAAATGGAACCCGAACTAAAAATGATATAATTCAAAAACTAGTTACTGCATTTTTACTTTGTATCAAGTATATTCTTCGTCGAACGCCTATCAGTAAATGCAATACGTTTTTATTAAAATGCCTTCGAAAATATTTACCCTGTAATTACTCTACTGATAGCTGTCAGAAACAAGTTTGTGCAGGAAAGTCAAACTATAATGTACATGCGACAATTTACCTTTAGTGTAAGTTTTAGCAAACAATTCCTTGTAACTACTATGCAGTAAATCATGTTTTTAAAATATTGTGAACATAATTTAGGCTTCAATTCTTTCCCCATGTCGCCCATTTCTCTCCACGCACTTTTGAGCTCTTGATTGCAACGATGAAAGAACTCATTGGTTTAACTGTCGATCATATTTCAGTACATTGAATTCGTTAGTGATTCTTTCTTTCAATTCAGTGTATTGAGGAGGACTAGAATATACTGTTGTTTTAAGTGTCCCCAGAGAAATTAATTACACGCTGTATGATCTGGGGAACTTGCAAGCAACTCAATTTCTTGATTTAATGTAACCATGCAGTTATTATAAACTTAATTCAGCAGTGTTCTCACAGCAATACGTCTATGAGCCAGGGAGCCGTTCTGTATCTACCAAACTCTAATAACTCGATTGGCATCAATATTCTTGATCTCTCGGATTGCATGTTCATTGATAATGTCTAAGTACCCAGCACCTTATAAATTAAATTTAGGAGTGTTCACTTTATTCCCCATAAAAACATGTTTCTAACAGCCTTCAGTAGAGTAATTACCGGTAAATATTTTTGAAGATATTTTATCAAATCATGTAGAATTTGTTGAAAAAGGTTCAACGAAGAATATGGTCGAAACAGAATAAAAATGCGACGAATAGCTTTTGAATTATACGATTTTCATTCCGGGTTCCATTTTTTTGTGGGACGACCTGCATAACGAAAATGATTCATTAACGTTTAATAAAGAAATGTCAGGGGTTAGTATAGAGGGCAGACGGGAGGCACCCATGAATTCGTGCGGGAAGAGTGAGTGTGAGTGGGACTGAGTAAAGAAGGGGTGTGGGAAACTCTGTGTGGGTCTGCAAAAAAGAATGAATGCGCGCTCAGAATGTGAGTGGGCCAGACGGTCGCTGATAGGCCTCCTCTCCTTCGTTATCATCAAACTGCAGGGGGACAGACAACTTAAGCAACTCGCTGAAAATTTAGCAAAAACCTTGTCAATATTGCGAGATAAAAAAAGCGGTACACCAGTGCGGCCTGAGCAAGACGGTCGAAACCACGTCCAAGGTGTCCAACGGCCACTTAATTTTTTAACAGCCTCGAAGAGCTACGCCAAGTGGATCTCTTTCCCACTCAGACGGATTGATGCACGCGTGCTAGGGATCGTTACCGTAATGAGACGATGGGCTTGATGAGCTGAAGGATTTGATGTACAGCCAGAGACTGTTACCGTAATGAGACGGAGGTAACCGCGGGACGTGGCCTGGTCTTCACTGTAGCTGTTACTCAAGAGAACAAAGAGGCTCGAGTCTGGTGGTGCTGGAGTTTGTGGCTGATATAATAGCAAAGAGCAAAAAGCATGTGATTAGTGTTTGCTTAATTATCTTGTTATTATTGTATTACTATAACGCGCTGAACTCGGTGTGTATAAATGGTGAAAAGCCAGGGCTTTTGAGTACCAAAATGACACTTGCGTCATTGGTATACAGAAAAATTTTATCCTAAGTTGTCGGGTTAGAAACTATCGTTCATAACGAAGGTAGTATACGTCTATAACATCTGACCGAAAGAAACAAAGCATATTTAGTGTAAGTCTTATTATTCACGTGTTATGATGGCGTTATTATTCATGTATTATTATTCGGGTATCATTCTAGGCATTATTCAGTATACATCGATTTTGAGGTATAATAATGACGAGCAATTGTCTATCGCATGAATTGATTTCCTTCTCACCTCATTTCGATATGAGAGAGGAAAAAAGTTTAAGAAATTTTTCGTTTTTACTACAAACAAATTGGGATATCGTTGAAGAGATTCTCCTGCTCGCTGCAGTTACCTGGGACATTTCGAAATGCCAAGGTTTCTGTTGTACAAGCAATAGTGTCAAAGAGGCAGAATAAGTTGTTCAAGCCTTATTCAACTAATGGTAATGCTAAATCTGGAGCGAAATAGTTAAATTCGTCAATACTTCAAAGTGCGCTAAAAAAAGTCTAAATATTCCTCCCTTTCAATGAAAATGAAAATGTTACAAAATTTTGAGAGTTTGTTCTTTACTGTCAGGCATTTACACTTTCTCCGTGTTCGAGGTCGCACCTCTTTTTTGAAAATATTGAAGTGCTAGCATTCTATTCTAAATAGATAAATGCTCACAAATTTTCAGACCAAGTATTAGAAAAGAATAAATTTCTTTATTATTTTAAAACTTTCTTACTACGTTACTGAAGGGCTTCCCCCTGATCATACACTGAGCATCCATAGTAGGCATGAAATAAAATTACTTTACACTTATTTGAAACAGATATTTTAGTTTGGAACCGACTCCTCAGTGTAAAAAGAAGCACTATACATAATATAAAAAGAATCCACTGTACGTTCAGACAGGCTGGTTGCGTAAAATCATCAGTGAATGTCATCCGTGAAAATCAACCTTCGTAGACGACATTCACTGATGATGATTTTACGAAACCAACCTGCTCTGAATGTCTAGTAAATGCTCCTCATAGCAGCAATTGTATTTTTTTTATCTTATTCTTATTCTGGGCCGATAGAGCTTTCATTCCTACCACAAAGTTGTGTGGCTTCAACTTTCCTCTAGCATGTGCAACGATTAAAAGTTTGGTGCAAGAGAAGAGCCTCTAAGTGAAAGCATTCAGGAGCTTAGTGTATTTTCCGTACACAGGGCTGCGGCTAATTGTATTCTTCGTACGCAAGGCAGCAACTTAGTGTATTCTCCGCACACAGGGTATCAGCTTAGTGTATTCTCCGCACACAGGGTATCAGCTTAGTGTATTTTCCGTACGCAGGGCAGCAGCTCAGTGTATTCTCCGTACACAAAGGAGCAGCATATTCGGGATTCCCTTTTGTGTTAGGCCAACACCAACTGACGTCATCTTTATTGTATTTAATTTCAAAAGTCCCTGAAGAAAAGAGATGCGAACCTATAGAACCTTTTCATATAGGAATCACATTAAGTGATGCATTTTCCTCATATTTGTATTAATGCTGAATTGACTCACAAAATGATCTCAAAGTCATATGATTCAACACAAAAACAATGAGCGCGGGAAGTGGAAAAGAGAATCGAAGTGAACTTAACTTATAACTTAACTAATAACTTATAACTTCACTTATAAGTTAACTAATAAGTGAAACTAGTTTAGTAGAATAAATAACGCTAGTTTACCTCGGGTGAAACTTATTGACACAACATACGAATGATCCAGGCCAGAATGTCGTCACAGCGTTGCCATTTTTTAACGTTTTCTAGGAAGTAACGAATTTAGTTTGGTTTTAGGGTACGTATAATGTATATGCCTGATCAGCTCAGCTCTGGAAGCTTAGAGAGATTGAAATTTTTGAAAAAAATCGCCCTTTCAATTGAAAAGAGTGCCTTCGCAGTTAAGGCATAGCAATACTGTGACAGACGTATCTTTCTTTTACGCATTTATCTATCTGTGATCAAAAATTCATTCACGCATTTTGCTGATATAAGTTCCACCGTACATTCACAGGTGATCTATAGCAAACAGACCAAATTTCACACTCAAATGTTTCAAAACAATTCTATCTGGAGTATATTTCTTGATTTCAGATTGCTATTTTTGCAGGTGTTTTTGGATCGAGTGCAGGTACTGGTAGGGACAGTTCCCCCATTTGCGAGTACAGTTAAGTTTGGCCGGAACAGTTGCTGGTGCTGTGGAGTTGGGGGCGTGGATACGGGGGTCAGGGATTGCGGAAGCCGTTTCAAAGCTTCATGGGAGTTCTTAAGAACCGCTCAGAACTTCTGGTGAGAGCCTCGCTTCCTTGAAGATGGCAACACTGCGAGATACAGGAAGTAGGCCGTAGGAAGTCATTCATACGGGCGGTCGGTTGAGGGGAAATTTTCTTACTCTGTATGTCAGTGCAAATATAGTGAACCACATATGCTAAAAAAAAGCAGTTAGGAAGAAGTTTAGCAAAAGAGGGGAAATTTTATGTTAGACAATTTATTACGTTAAAGATTTTTTTAGTAGAGTCGTAGAAATTATACGAAACTTCATTCAACTTTCTGTAAGTGAACATGGAGTAAAATTAATTGACCTATAACCGGTAGCAGGGACGCATGACGTTTAAGAATGTAGAGCCCTGAAACAATCTCAAGAACTCGGATAAATTTGAGATTTGAGAGGGATTCTGGCAAGCTTGAACTCCATTTTGTTCTTCGGAAAATCATACCCGCAGCAACGTTACAAGAACGTGGGTCCTTCTTCGGTAAATAGCCATTTGAAATAATGTTCCTATTTATACTATCCACTCTTGGAATCAAGGTATCCGGAGGAAATAGGTACAGGTCTTAGTTCTAAACTTAAAAGTTCCGCCGTTTCGAGATCCGGCAGTTGAAAAGTCTCTCTGACTTAGCGCGACTTTCACTCAAAGCTTATTTTGCAGTTAGGAAAGCCAAGATATAAACGATCTTACTACCGAGGGGGCTATGCAATAAAGAAAATTGATAACAAAAGCCTTGTAAATGTAAAAAATGGCAAGAGAAGGGTAAGATGGCACTCACCGTAGGAGCCAGGTAATGTAGCCGCTGGCCAGAGGTTCCCGCTGGTCGGTGGTGCTGAGGCCACCGCTGATGGTGCTCCCCGTCACAGCGCGAGTACATCGAAACTGTTCGAGCTTTCTGGAATTCTTCTGTCCTCAAACACTAGCTGATAATGTTGATAACAATGCTCGATTATCCAAGGGAATGATAAGAGCAAATGAGTTATGCCTCAAAGCCTTTTAATTAAAGTTTAACAGGCAAAGATAATGGACTAAATGGACAATTTCTTGTATCACCAAGTGTATTCTCCGTACTCCGATGCCCATGCATAAAACGCATCTAGGGACAAGTAACTCTTGGAAACGATCAGGTCAGTTTTGCACCTTCGAGAGGTGACTCAAAATCAACCGGCAACTGAAATTTCCTGAGTTTTACGGAGCTATTTTTTAAAGATTTAATCCAAGACTCATTACAAAGGCCAGTTAATAACAAGAGCTGGCAAAAAATAATCGCAATCTGTTAGTTTTGGCAGACCTGCCCGTTTTTTACTGCTGTTGCTGCAAAGAGAAAACGTTCCATTCTGACCCGACGCCTCCGATTTCCGGAAGTCGCGCACTTAGAGAAGAATTAAATGTTACTACGAGCCTAGACTTCCGTTTGACTTTGAATGAAATCTAGAGCAGAAATGGTGAATTTAATTCGATTGAAGTAATTAATGCAGATACATGGAAATGGCTGAGGCTCGTTCAATTGATACAAGATTAAGGAAAATACAGGTCAGTGCTCGGTTTTGTATTTTAAAACCAACTCTAAATAACGTATTTAAGCCACAGGTACAGTCTCGCCCGGAAAGATTGTAGTGAATGAACTTGTGTAAATAGGAGTCATTGATGATGCAGGAGATACTGCCGGGAGCAGGAGGCTCTGCTGCACGGAACATATTACTGAAAATCCCACGGAATCGTACGTCGAAAATCAGAAAAAACGCTACGCGGAATATTTAAGGAAATGCTTTGCACAATATTTCAAGAAATGCTGTGCAGAATATTTCAAGAAATGCCGTGCACAATATTTCAAGAATTGCTGTGCAGAATATTTCAGGAAATGTGCAGAATATTTCGGGAATTGCTGTGCAGAATATTTCAGGAAATGCTGTGCAGAATATTTCAGGAAATGCTAAGCAGAATATTTCAGGAAATGCTGTGCAAAATATTTCAGGAAATGCTGAGCAGAATATTTCAGGAAATACTGTGCAAAATATTTCAGGAAATGCTACGAAGAATATTTCATGAAATGCTTCAAGGCGTGCTGTGACAAAACAATACGATGCGCTGTGCGAAATACATGACCTACTTTAGAAACCAGCGCTCGCGATGCTGCGCCAAACAATCCTCGTGATAAATCTTAAATGACACGCAATAAGCCAGGCGCATTCGATCCCTAGCGCTAGCCGCTCTAGCATTTGATGTGATCAAAAGTCCAACGTTTCAATTACTTTTAAAAGGAAAAAAAATTTCACGGCACACGTCGCTCGTGCCTACAATTTTGGCTTTCATATTTCTACCAGTATACCCTTAAAAAAGAAATGTGTCAAACTTCATTCTCATAACTGCTGCATCTTTCAAAGCATCCAGTCCATTCTGATCCTCTAAGTCACTAGAGTGGATCTTACAGGACGTAAATAGATCTTGCCTGTCGTAATAGTGTTATGATGTTTTTCATAATGAGCTTTAGTCCGGCAGCAGTAGCAGGTCTTTCCTGCTGCGACTGAGATATGTACATCATGACGCGGGAACGCTCTATGGAGACGCAGCATGGAAGCTCTCTATGAAAGAGTTTTACAAAAACTGTTTGAAGGCGGTATTTGAACGCTCCAAGAAGGCAGTGTATAAGCTCTGTTGGACGACGAAGTATGAACGCTGTAAGTAGGCGTCATGTGAAAGCTGTAATAAGGCGCAGTATGAACCCTGTAAGAAAGCTATGTATAAATGTAAGAACGCGCTGTATGAACGCTGTAAGAAGTCGATGTATAAATGTAAGAACGCACTGTATGAACGCTGTAAGAAGGCGAAGTATGACAGCTATTTGAAGGCGGTGGATGTGCTATGAACCCTATCGCGACCGGACAGAAAGTAAAAAAAGAACATACAAAGAAGGAAGGCTAGTTATTTCGCCGGACAATATTCCTGTGGACGAGCTACAACAAAGACATCACCAACGCTGCTCCCAAGCAGCCCGCATTCCTCGACATAAGTCGACCGGGAGCGCGGCTTCCCTCGGAAAACACTAGCGTTTGATCGGGTTTTGAACGATATATCCACCCCCTCTCCACCAAAGTATTCATTCTCAAATTTCGTCTACGTGTATAATATGGAGCTAAATTCAATTAGAGATCATCGCAACAATGTAGATCACATTTTAACTCCATAAGTTTCCATGTTTTATATTCTTAGCGTTCCTCAGCCGACCTTCGTATTTCAGAATCCCTTTACATCTTTGAACGAAGACAGGAGGCAAACGAATGTGGATCACCTGTGAGGTTCTGCATCGTGAATTAGGCTGTATATTTTTTGTTGAGAATTTCCTGCATATGAGTCATATTTTGCTTTTATCACCGTTATCAGGTAATTTTAATTCTTTTAATTAGTTTTATTTTTTTAGCAACTTTAGTTCTTCTTTTTGTTTTTTGTATTTTTATTATCCTTGCAGGTAATTTACTCTGCACAGGTTTTGTAGCGAACATCAAATTGTCATTGCTGCTGGTGACGCGCTGTGACGCTACCGACGTCATGCGGAGCGCTCAGATGCAGCAAATGGTCGGTCATGGCTGCCCTGGAGTGGGTTCGAACACCCAGTTCCCAGTTCCAAAATGTGTTCCATATTTCCAAGGATCTCGTATTTAATCTTCATATTCCAGAGGAAACACTCTGCCAGCGGTACAAAACTCAAGACCTACTGAGTCAGAGACAAACTGGTTATCACTTGCTCAACGGACAAACTTAGACATTTTCATGGAAGTCAATGAAAATAATCATCAGAATGACAGTAATGCAGTGATACCCACGGATAAATGTTATATCGAAGAATTGCAATGTTTCTTGGAGTTTTACTGGCTAACGTAGCCCGTCCGGCAGAAGCGCACTTTCATCGAAAGAAGGCCATTTTTAATATTTCTTTTGAGCCTCTCTGCGATCTTTGTTGTCATCACAGTATCTATCGTTAAACTACTGGATGTTAGAGCTCATCATAGACAACTTTTGGCCCGTTCAGTAGATACAGAGCTACAGGTCATCTTGACCCATCACGCTTCCCGTCACCGAGCAACACAATAAGCTCTGTGGCAACTACACAACTCCCGGTCACCGAGGCAACGCAATAAGCTCTGTGGCAACTACACGACTTCCCGTCACCGAGGCAACAGAGTAAGATCTCCAACGCTACCGACTTTTCTTGCTCATGTCACCAGCTTTCAGTCTCACTTACAGGCGGCATTGCACCGAGCTCACTCTCCCCAGCTCTTTCGCAAACCAATACTCTACGCATTGTTTTTCTCATCGCGTGCCTAAAAGCAATTTTTTGTGAATTATTTTACCGGATCGCTTGCTCTACGTTATGCCGACTTTCATCAGCTTATAATGTATCGTTTTTCCCTAACTGTCACTCATATTTTTGTGACGCTAGTATTTGTGTTGCAGGATTCCACGAAGAGTGTGCTAACCTTGAAAGACATATAGTTCTCATACCTATTTAAAGTTCTGAAGCTACCATCCGTTGTCGACTAATCGCGCCGCAGTGAAACCCCTTGGGGACCGGTGTTAGAGATATTCCTTCCAGGATAATTAAGGAGACGTAAACATCCGAGTCGGAAATATTTTATATGTCAACGGTTACCTAAAAACTTAATAGAATCAGTTATAAAGAAAACCTAAGACGAAGACGATCAAAATGAGCCGAATAGTACCAAACACATTTCCACCATCTACATTAAAGGAACTACTGAAAGATTGAATCAGGAACTTAGAAGAAAATATAATGTCCGAATTGCCAGCAAGCCGAAAAGTACTTTGTAGTCTAAATTAAATAAAGGCAAATAAAAATGTACCATGTTTTCTAAGATCAATGTTGTATATTAAATTAACTGTAACAATTGCGATAATGTATATATTGGAGAAACTCGTAAATACGTAAAGGAGAGACAAAATGAACATCAAACGAATATGGACGAAAATTAATTGTACCCTCTCGTTAAACAGCTTTGTAAAGAAAAAGGCAATCAAATAAGTCAAGACTACCAGAATATTTTGATAACTGAAAAAAAATTTAGATCGAAATAACTTTTAAAAGCATTTTATTCATGCAATAATCTAAATTTTTACAACAGACATGTATTCTCCTAAGCTTATACCGAGATTATCCAGTCGTGACAGCTTAGTCGATCTAATGTTCTTTTAACTCAAAAATGTATTTACTGTAAAAATTTTATCCCTGCATGCTATATACCCGCTATGCCCATATTTCCACTTTGTTGTAATTTGATTCCTATGAAAACGGGTTGTGTAAAGCAACTCCAAAGCTTGATAAAATAAAACTCATCACCGAAGAAGTTCTCCAAATCATCTGTAGAACTTTTGTATAAAATATTTCTGTTCAGCAGAATTGGATTTCGATTGCTGAGCTTTTGACATGACACACGCATCAGATCTGAGCCGAGGTAGACCACAAAATCGGTAGCAATGATACACGTGTAGTAGATGAGAACGCCGAGACGGCCGCTGGCGGTGAAAAATGAGACCTAAAATACTCTAAAAAAACGTCTACCTAGTTCATCATTTTCAAAGCTCGTCTTTAAAGCTTCGTGATGATGACATTGAGAACTTCGCACCAAAATTTGTCATAGTTTTCCCTGAGTTTGGGAATATACAACAAAATATTCACTGACCACTGATAGGAACTTTGCACTTCAAAATATTTGCAAATCACAGTATGGTATTATTCTAATTTGCTAAACGGATTGCAAGAGCATATGTGAGTCAAGTAAGACTCACATATGCACTTGCAATCTGCTTCCTCGTGAGCAGAAAACTGATTAGTTCTGGCAGACAACAAGGATCAACATCCCCCGCCGTGTAATTGATTTGGCTCTGTGCGAGCATTTCTACTCGGAAGCCCATCAATTTTCTTGGTCAAGGATTTGCTGATGGGAAATTCGTTTCCGAGGATCTCTGAAGATTAATTCCTAATGATAGCAGAGATTCTGCTGAGCCACCAAAAGCAGGGCTGGAGATGCAGGTAGAGGTTGCTTTATTCGATGTACGCTACCCGCGTTGACTTATTTCCAGTTTAGCTCGGCAGGAACAAACATCGCTGCCACTGCAGGGACGCGAGGGCCAGCGTTGGAGCTGCACGGAGCTGTACGAGCATCCACACAGCGCAGGACGTGTAATTGGTGCGTGAGATCCTTCGCTAAAAGAGTCTGATTACTAGCTTTGCCATGAAGACTGCGTGCTACAGAGCTCGTTCAGATGTTGTACTGCATTTAGCCATCTAGCAGTAACCATTTTGAAGCATATTAGTGTCTACGGCTGTCAAAATACGATGCAATCTTTATTCATCATCTGATAATCATTTCTCAAAGGGAATATTTTTAAAAGCTATTCGCTTCCGAATATTTATCCGAGCTTATTTAATAACTGAATAAATAAGAAATATAAAAAAAAGCAGGATAAGAATTTTTCTGTATTTTAGCCAATTTTAAGTAATGGTCGTTCCAATATTCATTGGTTGTAAAATTTGAATGAAAATTATGCTCTCAGATCGCATACTGCAGTTACCCTTCACGGCTCAGATCAATTCATCGCTTTTTTCATTCGATACTTCGCTTTGCTAAGAGACAAAAAATTGTCTCTAAAACGAAATTTAGTTCTTTAACACTGACGAATCTTTATATTTTATTGCAGGCCGACCGTCACCTTGTGTCAGAGACAGAACACGAGTAACACGGCGAGATGAGCCGGCCTGGCAACCTGGCTGTCCCTCTCGCCCTCCCCACATATGGCAACGAAGTTCACGCGGTGTAAAAACCCAGTCAATATTCAGTACAAGCACATCTCAATCGCATCGAGTTCAAACTCAATTTTCATGTAGCATGGGGTATTCGCTAAGAGAATAACTCAGAACTGGACACACGATACACAGCTGGAGCAGACGGAGGGCCGCAGCTGAGAGGGGCCTCGCAGCTTATTGCGGGCACATGACAGCTGTCAATAGCAGCTCCTGTCTCGCTGGGGCCGGACAGGGCACCAGAATATTGCTGTTCATGTCTGCACTTGGCGTGGTCCACACGAGGTGCGATCTACACGTGCTGGGGTCTGAGCGAAGTGTGGTCTGCACGTGGTGTGGTCGGTACATAGTGTGGTGTGGTGTGCACATGGGGGAGTCTGAACTGAAGAAAGTGGGGTTCGCACGTGGTGGGATCTACACGTGGTGGAGTCTGCAGGTGATATGGTCTGTACATGGGAGAGTCTGCACGTGATGTAGTCTGTACGCGGTGGGATCTGCATGTGGCATGGTCTGCACGTGAGGTGTTGGGACGCCGACAGCGGCACACATGGCACCCTCGTCTCACGTGAAGAGTTGCGTCTCACGAATTCAATGCAATTTCTCAAAAAACTATTGGACGGTATTATAGCAGCCAATGTGCAATTTTCAAGTGCTTTTGACTTATGAATGTTATATTTTCTTACTGCTCAGTAAAGACAATAATGAAATGGGATAACATACAATTCAAGAAGTTGCTTTTCATTTCATCCTGCAAAACATTGTTGTTGTTTGTTATTTGAAAACGGTCTCTGCTCAAGAGTTGGAAAACTTAGGGGTTAAACTGATAAAACCCAGTTGATGTTTCAACAATTTACCTCACAATGCCACAATTTACACATTGCTCCCTTGGCGTATGCTTATTGACATTGAAATAGCTCGTTTTATTGGAAACTATCGTCATTTTAACGCGTCAAATCAAAATTAAATCAACTCTGTTCTTGTAAACTTTTCAGCATTTGTTGTGATATTTCAAGTCAGTTTAGCTAGCAGCTAAACGTTCACAGCGGTGTTGAGAACGGCTTAGCAGCTCCTCCTTTCGAGGGTGCCAATCACCGGGTGCCTTGGGTTAGAACTGTCAGTATTGGCATGGCAGTCATTCTGGAAGTATGAGTGGCTTAGATTGACCAGCTAAGTCCCAATATGTCATGAGCTCAACATAAAATTAGTGCGGCCACCTGGAACGACATGTTTGATGTCGAGAAGCTCGTCCACGTATTGTGGAAGCACTACGAAATCTTTCCATGCAAGAGTGGTTTAAAATCGACTAGGTGTACATTAGGACACTTGTAGATCCAAAATCGCCAAAAATTGCAGCCATTACACATGCTGGTGGAGGTATAACCCTGAACTCGTGTTAGAGGACTTATATTTTGTCCTGAGAGCTTATCTAAATTTAAAAGGAATTAAGATATGAGGAGTCTGAAGAGTGAGCAGCTCTCGACTGAATGCGGTATGATGTTGCATGTGTGGACACCCGCCTCTGAACCGATGTGGATACCCGCCTCTGAACCCATGTGGACACCCGCTTCTGAACCGATGTGGACACCCGTCTCTGAACCCATGTGGACATCCGCCTCTGAACCCATGTGGACACACGCTTCTGAACCGATGTGGACACCCGCCTCTGAACCGGTGTGGACACCCGCCTCTGAACCCATGTGGACACACGCTTCTGAACCGATGTGGACATCCGCCTCTGAACCCATGTGGACACCCGCCTCTGACCGATGCCGTGTGGTCTCCATTGTACCGCATTTTTGGGGCGACAATGATGGCTCTCGTACCTCCTTTGACACTGAATATACTTTTTTATTGGTCTCCAAACTTGATATTGTTCAGGCATAGTTTTTGTTTTCTAACGTGCGCCACGTATATCTATAACATATGTTCTGTGAAAGTTCAAATTTCCTGCAACATGGATGGTATTATTAAATGTCCCAATCCTTATTGCCTGAGATACTTTTCTGACATTGAACTCCATATTGTTATTGATATAATTCCTATTGTTACGGTTACCACAATGAATACGCTTGCGTACATCCCACTAGCAGATGGCTAGCTCCAGAAATTGGCGTCCGTTTGCTCGAGTGTTGTCTCTGGTACCCTCCACTTAAGGCTGTGTGTGACCAGTTTTTTAAGTAATTTTCTATTACGAACTTGATTTTTTATTTATTTACGGTGTTATTGTCACAGTGTTTGGCGCTCGCCCTGTCGTATTTCAACTCACATGGTCTGTGAATGTTAGACTAAAAAATACGATGGTTTTTGTAACAGTACGTGTTTGCATTAGGAAGACTTATTCTGATTCGTGAAATAGATCTTCTCTCTCTGTTACAAATTGCAACAAAGTTCTTTGACTTTGTATGACCCAAATTCTTTCAGCCGTGTTACACTGTCGCTTTGTAAGGATGCAAGTATTTCATCATTTACACAGGAAATATTCAGCGCGGATTCCCGCAAGAATTAATTTACGGTCATTTACACAGGAAGCACCGCCCCGTTTCAACAGTCCGGCTTAGCCGCCCATTTCCTGGCCCTTCCAGGGCGGCTGGCGCTGGCAGAAGCTTTACTCTCTGGACTGCTCAGTGCCCTACATCAACATAATAAATGGCTACTCATAGCAGCCAACGATTGCCTCGGCCATATCCTACACAGAATACCTGGAAAAGCGCCTCCAGAGATATTTTGCAAATATATGTTGATGGTGTGATCGTAAGTCTAATAAACTTCGCAGAGTAAGTGGAAGCCTATAGTGCGGTCTGATATGGTATTAGGTGAGAAGGGATAGGACCACTTAGACACCTCGTAGTAAGAAGATGCTGGCTTTGCGCAACCAGCGAAATTTGAACATATTACTTTACTTGAGATCAAATGACTTGATAACATTTGCAAAAGAACCATCAGAGTTAATGCTACGTAAATGCTTCACTACTGACTCGTATTGCATTTTTTTTAACACGAGTTAGTGCAGACTCAGTATATCGTTTAGATAGATGCCATTTATCATAGCCAACTACGAATTCCATATAATTGAAAAATATATCATTTGTAATAGCGCGCTTAAGCCCGCTATTCTTGCATGTTTAATTAAAACGACGGTAAAATCAAGAACTTACCCACCATTAACACAACTCTCAAAAATATACATATTGCAGAGACATAACACATATTTTCTCTTCTGTTACAATAAAACCATTTTCTTGCCATTTTCATCAGAACATAAGCAACAAGGATTACCTTAAAATGTAAGTTTAAATCATCGAAGATGCCACGACGTCACGCTAACCAGTCAAATTAATTGCACTCTGAAGAGTTCGCAGTCAAACTCTTGTGTTACATATGTATATGAATGGGAATGGTCGAACTCTGGGAGTAGTACTGTAATTGCGTGGCTACTCAAATAATGCAACAAGATGTGCCATACTGTACGCATATAGCAATGAAGTCACAGTTAAAACTTCTTTCGGTTACCTCCAAACGAGAACATTCTGATAAGGGAACATAGCGAAATATTTGAATCATTTGCATTGTCGTCTGTCGTGTATAAGCCCCATGCATACTCTGTAATATTGAGAGTTTCTGAGGAAGAGAAGGATAAAAAATTCAAATGAGCTTTGAACTTAAACGAGGCCAGATTTAAGCTGACTTTAAATAATGATATGTTAGTTAGAATTAGAACAAAAATTCGCTACTCAATCTACGAGAAAGTGTAAAGAACTTCACTCATGTGAAATTTATCCCACGACATTTCATGCTCAATATGTTGCTCAACTGTCAGCATTAATTTACCGTTGCCAACTTTTTAGCAATGTGGTAATCTGACAGAAAATTTGCGAGTAAACTGTTCAGCTTTCTCTAATGAATAATTTATTTTGTATTCCTGTCACTTATGCATATTTTGTCAGTTCATTTCAATGCCACAGTGCTCTTCAATCCAGTTCCAGTTGGCCTGCACAAATGTTCATGTTTACGTCATTTCACAGCACATTTACTTCCAATGTTTGATCTGCAAATTGAGGTAAGATCACAAATTCAAATAGACTGAATCTATGAATACATGAAAGTGACCTAAAGATAACAAACTTTTAAAAATTGGCAAGGTGTTCAGCATACGCGTAGCGTAGCTAAAGACTAACCCTTTTACCAAAATAACTTTAATCAGCGGTTTGTGCGCTGCCAACGCTTTCAGGAGTGGTCACTTCATTACGACCGATTATAAATTCAGGTAAAATACAGTAGCTAATCTTATAAGAAAATAACGAATGTGGGATCATACTTACAACACATCCTAAATGTGGTACCTCGCAACAGGGAACACATCGACAGGACCGAGCGTTAATTGTGGCAAAGTTTTGTAGCTTATCTTATAGCAAAAGAAAAAAACAAGGACTTAAAATGTTGATTCATTCACGTATGGGCTGACGTTGAGCCATTTCAAGTGAGCTAATTACTGGTGTTTACCATACAATACACTGGCTCAGCTATCCATTTTCTCCATTGAGAGACAGCCAAGACCTAACGACTTTGAAGAAAAGGCCTCTGAGCTTCTCGATTTGTGATACCCTGAAGAAATCTCAGTCGATCACTAAATTTTCGTTTAAACATCAACAAGGCATAAACTGTGCATTCTGAACGATTTCCACACATTTGTACACCAATGAAAATATAAAAATTTTGCAAACCGTAAAATAGAGAAATTATTTCTGTAAAATTCAAAATCATCACGCCCTTGGTTAGCGCATTTTGAAATTGAACGAAAATGAAACATGTCAAAAGTGAGTATTTTTCTCACGAGGTGTGGCTCGTAATCCCTCAGCTCACCGCTCATAGGTTGAGGTGATCAGCAAAAGTTAAGCCTCACTATACAATATACATGTGACACGTGCAGGTGTATTTACTGTGTATTAATATATCCCGCATGAAAGGGACTAAGCCTCCGTATATCCCAGGGAAATGTAAGAGCTGATGGGGGCGACGAAACATATGCAGTAAAACAATGACTTTTTTAATAGATCGTATCCAAAAATACTGATCCCATTGTCATTACTGAATAGTTTACGTCAAGAATACAAGCAAATATTTCAGAATTTCAGCAGTTGGTAGATATTTACTTCAGAAAGACCTTCGTACTTTTGATAAGTATAAAACTTGTGGATATCTTTGGGGAGTGAGAACTTTGAATTTTCTCCGACGTTCGTTTTGTTCCGTGCGGTAAAATTAGTAACCTCATCTCATCATATCCAGGATATGAGGTCGGGCTGAGCTACAAGAGAACTATGACACGTCGTAATGGATGATCAAACCCAACCGGAAAGACCGGGGCCAAAATTGCATATTTTACTGCTTGAAACAGAAAATGCCTCATCTAGAAATGAATTTCAAGTGTGGCGTAAACTAATCCTGCGCAGCCAGTCAAGCCCGCCCTCTAGACTGGCGTAGCGGCTCTCCCGGACCGAAAGAACCTCTGCACGTGAGAGACGTAGTAACGGTCGTAAGGGACCTCTTCACGTGAGAGATGTAGTAACGGTCGTAAGGGACCTCTGCACGTGAGAGACGTAGTAACGGTCTAAAGGGACCGATGAAGGACAGAGGAAATCGTTTTGTAGCGCTGCGGGAGTCAAGAGTGCTTGGCCAGGGCAAGGATCAGTGTTTCACATTTGCTTCACTCAATTCCTTCTTCGGAAATTACATATTGCACACGTAGGATTTCTTTCGAAAATCAATTGCAGACGTTTTTAGTCTATTTGCAACCTAGGGGGAGCGGCTTGCTAGTGTCAGGAATGTCGATTAAAAAGTTAGCAAATTGAAAGCAACGTTTGGTAACTGCTGGTGTTTTGATTTTTCATACACCGTTGTATTGGTGGGAAGCAAACCTTGCTCCACATCTGGCGCCACGTTAGAGTGTTATAGTTCTGTGTGAAAGATATAATGTAGCTTTTATCTCCCTTTCTCTCTCTCTATTCGGACACCAATTGAGTTAATTTATTTGTCTCCCGTTTTTGGAAAACTTGAAGTATATTAATGTCAGCATCTATGATTTATCAAAGAGTGAAAAAATACGTGGCTAACTTTTCAAACACTTACTACATGTGTTTTATCCTCTCTAAAGCAATCATGCTTGCTTAAAAGTTTTAGAATTTTAATTACGTTAATGAAGCGGAAAGTAAATATAAATAGTTAATAAGTATGTACGTAACAAATTTACATGTCTTAAACAATGTAACTTCTCATTGGTTAATTGAGCCTATCAACAGTGACCCAACAGGTCACGGGTGGTCTACACTTGCTGTGATGTACTTAACAAGAATTCTGATGGCGTTAAGATCGATCATTGCCAAACATTTTGAGAAGCACTTGGAGGACTGTAGATATTGATAACTATGCCTTTAGAAAACAGTTACTTTCGTGGCCGGGCAAAATTCATGAAATTTAAAAACAGAAAGAGTTACACACACTAAAAAAGCATCGGAAAGAATTTGTCGAACGCCCGCTGTGTGAGGGAGAACGCTCGCGTGTGATGAATGACTGGAATTACCGGGACTATGTCTGACGAGCTCAGGCTTTTGTTTTAGAAGACTGAGTCACGGCAGCGAAATGTTTATCAATTAAATTCATCTGAAGAGATACTCTTGAAAATTAGAATGTTGCTGGACCGCAGTTCAAGCCATGCATTTCAAAATTTTACCTAATTTTTTTTTTATTTGTCAATATTCCGATAATGTATGAGTTAAACAGAAACCATTGACTTCACATTTACATTCAAAGTAAAATCGATGAATTTAGCAGACCTTGATATCCAAAACCTCGGAGCCATGAGAAACTTGAAGCTCTGCCCACAAACAAACATTTTCTATGAAGTTCGGACTTTGAGAAGACAACAATACAGCCATCCAATTACCGCAGTTTGAAACAAAGCTTATGGATGGAAAATATCCATATCGATCCTGAAAGTCTACAGAGCTCTCTGAGATTCCGTAAATCCTCCTCCACGCATCGATTGGGGAGTGGGGGCCGGGAGTGTTCGTTGAAAGTCAAATGTTGGGGTTAGGGGCGGAGGAGGCGAGTGTTCGGGATGGGCCTTGAAAGGTTTCACGGGGCTGTTCCCCGCCATGCTACCGATAGAATTGGAGTTGTACAGGATAAGCCAAAAAAATACCTTATTTTAGCATGTTGATTATTTAAAAACCCTCAATGATAGGGAGATAGGCTAAGTCTGATTTGTTGCAAAATTTTATAATTGTGATATTTTGTTCCCACCCAGCTCAAAGTTTTTAGGGTCGACTATTCAATTCAGGCACAATAGCGATGAATGAGGGCAGTTTTTTCTTCATATGCTCGAAGCAAAAGCTTTTTTGATTCATTCATACGTTACCCTTTGCAATATGAAGAAACAAACAGATATCGCCTATCTACAAAGTCGATTCATTAAAATATTGCCGTCTACCAAAATTAATTTTTTAGTGAAACTTCCGCGGAAGCCCTTCTGTGCTAGTTGAATTACGTACCGTGATCGTCATTGTTCTAGAGACATTTTTAGAATTTCTCTCATTTTTATCATTACTCCTGTCATTCGTTCTGGATTATCTTCAAAAATTGTTGATATTTTTTGTGATTCGTTCCCGGACACCATGAATATTCACAACTATCTTGAAGTAATTAGAGAAGTAATGATAAATATGAGAGAAAGATTCCAAATGATTCTTCTACTGAAAGATTCTTCTCTGAAACAGACGGGCTTCAGTTAAATTTCATCAATAGATTAATTTAAAAATTAGAAAAATTGTAATATTTTTTTGAATGAATGACTGATATATTTTTGACTATTCACCTATCAAAGTGTAATGTGGGCATAAATTCAGAGCAAACTCATAAGCCGTTTATGTTAACCAAATGAATAAACAATGGTCTTCACTCTAAACACCATTACGCTGAAATTAAATAGTCAAAAATAAAAAGCTAGGAGTTGGTAACGTAAGATGAAATTTCGCTAGAAATGAGACAAAGTCCATTGCCTTTCAATTGGTGGTTTTTGAGTAATCATAAACAAAGTTTGGGTAACATTTCTTGCCCACCTCTGCACGAGAGCTCCCCCATGAGCCAAGGTATCGACACGTTGTATGACCAGTATGTCCAACATGTGAAAGCGCGTGTCACCTGGCCAACGCAGGTTATAGCGTGCTTGACTTTTAGTCAGAAGGGCTTCAGTTTGATACCTCGGGGCGAAATTTCTCCCTTGAGAAAGGAAGATTAAAATGGAATATACTTGAAAAGGTGGTACATCAGTGTGGCCTGGGACACGGAGCACAGAATAATTCCAAGGTTTCCAAGGTTGTCAGCATGGGTTTTCGTCTCTCCGTACGAACAATTCGCCTTTAAATGGATAGTCCCAGTGATATATAACATATTCCAGAGAATGGATCTTTCTGTGGTTTATTTTTACAGAACATTTATTGCTTTGATGCTCACAAGCGACGTTTGAAGGAAGGGAACGTTTGCAGTTCATATCCAACTTTCAAAACTCAATTCGAGTTTTTTTGGGACTCATATTTCGTCATACTTTCGCATCGATGCGTATATGCATGCGAGTTCTTTTGATATGAAGTATGTTTATATTCTCACCGAGATCATAAATTAGTTTCAAAAATAAGTTTTACATGCATGTCGATACGTACATCATAAATTCCACAGAGGCTGTGTATCCTATCAATTTATCCACAGCGAAAATCTCAAAAAAAAACTATTGAGTTGTCAAGTTTGAAGGGTATAATTCTAAATAGAATATTTATCTTCAACTGATGGGTAATTCAGGAAGTAAATTTCAAACGAGAAATCGTCAAAACATTTATCCATATTGAACAGCATTCGTAAAATATTTAACCGATAACTTCTTCCTCCAGTGCTTCTAGATCTGTCTGATCTCTGATCTCCAATGACTGCCTCTGTGGGATCTTTCTCAACAGAGTATGTTTCCAAATATTTTGCTATACAGGGTGTCGTAAAAATCATTTACTACAGTGAAATCATTGACGAAATGTTTATCAAGCGTCGCACAATTTATTTAAATTATTTAACGCGAATAACATTACCGTATATGTTTATTTTTTTCCTTTAAGACATTTAGTACGATGTTTAACTGTACGATATTTGGTAAATATTTTATGATCAATCAAAGCGTGGTTACACTTCCTTGCAACCCCCTGTAAATCGAGCACTTTTCGAACAGGCATACACGCTGCAAAACAGTTGTTCTTCGGTAGCTGCTCTCGACCGAACAACTGAACTGTTCGCAACCCTGATGTTCCAGCACTGAAGAATTCTTAACCCTATAGCGACTAAATTATTTTGGCGAAAAGACTGCTGTTCACTCTGTTCTCAACACTACCTGAGTTCTTATGAAAGTAAATTTGAAATCCATGTAGACGGTAAAGGGCTAATCGCGCTGCAACGTTGTCATCGATAGTGATCAAGTCGGTACATCTAGGTGGATGACGAGATAGTAATCAAGTCGGTGCATCTAGATGGATGACGAGATAGTAATCAAGTCAGTACATCTAGATGGATGACGAGATAGTAATCAAGTCGGTGCATCTAGATGGATGACGCGAGTGGGAAGAGGCGACGGTCACATCATTTCTAGAGAAGTGGTAGTCCGTAACTCACTTGAATACGCGTCTTCAGTGTCGGTGTCAAAGTGCGTAAACACACTTATATAATACTTAAGCCCAACATGTCATCTAGATGCAACCCGAAAAGGAGAAGATCATTGTTACAGAGCTTAGTGTACTTTTAATTGTTCTGCCATACTTACAAACTTTAAGCTTTTGCAGCATTTCTTCCCACTGAAAGATGAACACTTATCATGCTGCAGTTTCCTTTCGCATTTCGTCTTTCTGTTCTGCCCCTTCTGGAAGTGCGTCTCCCTCAAGAGATCGTGTGCCCTTCATTAAGACTGAGAACAGCATTTACAATCCTACATCGTCACCTCAGGTCGAGTCGAGCATGAGAGCATCAAGAGACTCATGTAAGTTGCTGGAGGCTAGTTACATTAGATGCAATTATGCTGAATTGCTCTGTAAATTTTTTCAAAAGCTAGTAAACTTACTTCTTAATGCTGCAATCCTGCATTTAGAGACTGTGATAGCGGTAGGTTCAGTTTCTTCAACAAACATTTTTACTGAAGGAATATACATACAGTATTTTTTTTAACCAGTTCCAATCATAGTTCATCATCTTGTGAAAGTTTCATTTATATTACGATTAGTTCCATAATTTTAAAAATTCAATTTGCTGTTAAATCCAGTGTGTCTCTGGTGGATAGTTCTCGGTAATTTAGTTTCCTCAGAGAGGTGCTCGTCAACGCTGTCTAGCTGTCGAGTGTTGACTCGGTTCATCATTGTGACTGGTTGAAATTAAAAACTCAAATTTGATGCCCTCCAAGTTGTTAACCCAAATGTTACCACATGAGTTCATTTGAATGAAAAGTTGTCCACCAAGTGACAGTCACCACATTCAACTAATGATTTATTGTTATGTATGGTATGATTTTCCGACTCCAAATTGAACTTGTTCCCGGTGCAAATCTCTTCATTTGTATGTTAAGCGAAAATTGTTAATAAACTCAAAACATGAAACGACATTTCTCTCGAAATTCTTACACTCGTTTCCATGAATAATACCTTGCTCTATTGATCCTCGTTCTTGGAACGTTATGACGTCACGCTGGAGCGTTTTGAGCTCAGTTCTTGTTCAGCAAAAGGTAAACGTTTGTGGACTGAACAGAAAAATTACTTTCAGACTCGCACAAAGCCCAGCTGTCCTCGCTGAGCGCTTAGCAAATTTCTTTTCATAATCGTCAGCGTAAACTGTAATGTCGAGAAGAGAGTAAAATGATTGAGTTCGTAACCGTTACCAGGCTTTGAAAACAGTCATCGTTTGAATGTACAAGCAAACGAGTTTAAAAAATCATCCAAAATAATAAGTAGTTGTTAGCGAAGTTTGAACTCTGTGCAAGCGTTATTTTTTTGCTAACTCGCACTTCTCGTTTGGCTAATAATTAACGCACGGCTTCTAAGTGCGCAACTTCTGCATAATATCGCCCTCGCCCTCTCAAGTCTCCAGCAAAGTCAGTCATGAGAGCGCAAAACTAGTGAATGCGTCTACCCTCATCTCGCATTTCTCTCCTGCTCTCCACCCAAACTCCTTCATTACCCTCCCGCAATTTTTCCATGGAAGTACTAACGAAAAGCGACGCGTATTTCATGGAATTTCTATGCATCACTCATCGAGCTGACCTTCTATGAGGAGAAAGGCCATCGTCGGAGAGAGGGAACTTTAACGAAATAAATTTATCTCGGTATTCTGGGGACAAAGTTGGGGCTAGTAATTTTGTCCTGTGTTGTATAGTTTGCGTTCTGCAAAAGTCAATAAACTTCACTCTTAACTAAAATCTTAATGGTGAAATAAAAAAGGAGCGAAATTTGATTTAATTTTTACAATATATTCTCCTGACTGCACATGATTTCCTCTTCAATAAAACGGTCACATTGCATGACAGTCACGATTATAAAGATCTAGATGATATTCTACTTACTGCTTGACTGTTGGCTCACTGTAATACACGTTATGGATCACAGCCATGAAGCCCTGGCCTACAAATATCGACTCAACGGCAGTTCCATGCTGGAACATGCTGGAGCAAAAGGCTTAGCTCACCAAAATTCCGACTTCTCCCGACTCTTTGGGACCATCGGAGAAACATTCGAAATACGTTGTCTGTAGAACAGAGCCACAGAGCGTCCACAGTACTTAGCTTTGTTTGTATCGTTGCTCGCATTCCAGATTAGGCTATTGATGTATTTCTACATCTAGGTTTACTGCATCACTCCGATATTCACGAAACAATAGATGACCATAAAAATCAGTTATTAGCCTACGCAAGCATACAATACCTTTATAAATTTCAAATATCAATAGCGATATCCCCAGACTGTGTTCAATAAACAATGAAATTAAGGTATTACAATGGCTTTGCAAACACATTAGACGGAACAAGCTGAGCACTGACATGAGCTGAGCATTAGATGGAACTGGCACGACTGGCGATATCGATTAGCGCGTGTGTTGATTGTGTGAGGCATCGGGGCCCGCCTCCACCTCTCGGGTCCTCTGCATGAAGCAAGGGCAGGCTGCTGCAGAGCGGCCTGCAGCTGACTCGGACTGCTGCAGAGCGGCCTGCAGCTGACTCGGACTGCTGCAGAGCGGCCTGCAGTAGACTCGGACTGCTGCAGAGCGGCCTACAGCAGACACAGCTTGTTACAGACGCGGCCTGCCAATGACGTCTGCTTAATTACTATTTCAAAGCCCTGCGCCTGACACAATTGTGGCTTGGAAGAGACCTGTGTGTAGATAATGAAGTATTGACGAGTTCAGCAGGTGCAGTTAATTAATAGTATAAAACGCAATAATTTTGAAGGCACTCCTGACGATGAAAACTGCCGTAAAGCATTGCAGGAACTTGCAACGTGTTTGTTTGTCTCTACTCTAAGTACTCGCTAACTAAAATGTAGCAGTATAGTACGTACTTGAACAGTCTTCGAAAAAAAAACTTTAACACCCCCGCGACTACCAGAATAATCTGGCCAAAAAGTAGGAGCCTGAATAAGAGTTTCTGCCGTAGTGAACGCTACAGCCTGCTGCTCTTGGTATTTTAAACTTTTATTCTACGTCTTTCGAGCTACTTGTAAACTTCTTAAATGGCTTCAACAGCTCATACTTATCAGGTCCTGAACCATAGCAGGAGCTCACAGAATGTTGCACTCTCATAACTTATATACAGAAATGTTTAGGGTTTGAAAATAATTAAGTATTGTAAATGAAAATCTTACGTTTGAAAATTACTTGCAATTAAGCCCTCTCAGAAACTGCCCCTTATTGTGCGTGTATATTTCAAAAGAGTGCACGCAAACGAACGCTGTGCGTTTTCTGTTGAGAATATTTCTGAAATAAGGGAATCTCTGAGAGTCTTTTTTGTTTACACTCATTTTGAAATTCATGGAACCTTTTCCTGATGCCAACAAAAAAAATGAGCAGGTAAGACGTGAAAGAGCATTCGCATTCTAACACACATTCCAATGATTTGCTCACTCGGCCGCAAGGTTTCTCTTACGCGTGGTAAAAATGTCTTCAGAGAGCAGGCTGAGTAAACCGTGGTCAGGGCGCGGTAATTCATCATGGGGCGGGGCACAGAGGCTGTAAACAACTCATCAGCAGCAAGGGAAAACATCTTGGCGATGGAGCCCTTGTATACTTCAAACCTAAACACTGAGGCTTCTGAAGGCGTGAACGTTGCTTCTCTCCGTGTCTCGGTCGGCCTGATGCAAGCAGAGATATTCTCTCATGGCCAATCGTGCAAGCCAAACTCGGTCGTTTGCACTTGCTTCCCTCCTTCATTGTATTTGGTTCTGCAGTACCAACGCACTGATGTCACAGATGACTGATACTATTGATACTGTGCATTCGTGTACCTGAGAAGGGACCTCGTGTACTGGAATGAGGTCTGTCTTGTTAATTTATGTTATGTCATTAAAATATTTTAGGTTGTGAACAGGAATCGCAGTATGGGTTTTAAAAACCTTGTTCATTAGCGTTTAAATGAGAATATTTTGACTTTATCAACGGGGCTTCATCTAGTATTTCCAGCCAAGATTAGTTGCTGGTCAAGCGATCCATCAAAAATGACATGAGTTACTAAATAAATTTTGGGAATGAATTACATTTTTCTGGTGAAACATAAAAAGGGTCACAAATGTTCCTTGTCGTTTCCATCAAGACGAGCTAATCATGTGAGCAAACTATGTATGTTAACCAAAATGCTGTGATGTCACATTCTTTCAAACAAGCATTTAATTCCCTTTAGATTACATAGACTTACGATAAAATATTGAATCTCCAATGTGCGACAGTGCCGCCTGTCATCGCGTCTGGAAGTAATCGCGGAAAGACCAACCAAGCGATCAAGAATTGACAAAATGTGCATTAATATACAATATGAAATTAGAATAATGAGTTTTATTGGTACCATTTCCAAGTCGATTCGTCTCAAACTAAATTTAAAATGTCACAAATAAAATCTGATTCGTCACAGACGAAGTTTAAATGATCACAAAAGACATTAAAATTTGTTGTTGAATATATTAATGAGTTTTTTTTTAAATGCATCAATTTAAAAATAACTTCAAGAGATTAGCAAGTCGCTAATTAACGTGTGATACATACTTTTCTTATTCTGCGTAAGATTATATCTAATCCAGTTATAAGCTCCATGGACAAAAAATTATTCTCCTGCTACTATTATGGTGTAGGACCTGGAATAATGGTAGCAATTCTGCGGCTACAAGTATCCTAACATAAACATGGTCGATTTCAAGTCACTCTTGCACTAAATGATTTCGCAGTGCGGCCACAGTACATGGACGATCTTCTCGACGTCTAACTTGCTGCTCTAGGTGGTCACACAAATTTTTATAGTGTTCGTGTCTGGGGAATTATCAGGTCAATCTCAATGCCCGACGTATCCTGAATGACTGTCATTGTAATAAATGATAGTTCTAGTCCGATAGACACAGCAGTTGTTATTCTGAAAGATAGGCAAAGCAACATGCCTGTCTTTATTCCGATATTGTACAAATGATAAAATTTGATTATCTAGTAGCTCAACGTAGCCATGCGGGTTCAGTTCGATGAATACCTCAACTTAAAGACCCACTTCTGCGTCGTTGAAACAGCCTCAGACTTTGACAGTCCCTCATTTCATTTGAATCGCTCTTTGCACGCCGGCTTCGTTGAAGCTTTCATGAGGTCTACGATGCAGGCATCATTGCTATTGAGACAACCAGGATTCATCTGACCACATGACACTTCTCGACTCCTCTACAGCCGAATTCACGCGTGTTTGGCCCATTTTAAAGGTCTTTTTGGAAGAAGTTAACATGAGCCGTTTATGAGCCACTCAGCTCCACATCTTCATTGCATAGAGTTCCCTACGAAGAATTCGTTTAGGAATAACAGGGGAAGGGCCTTTATTGATGTTTCGCACGAGCCCATCCATGATGTAAAGCGATTCAGGTTAACAATCTGGGACACAAAGCAGCCGCCCCGATTGGCTAGAATTTTTTTGCGACCACAATTTTGCCAGAATTGCCATATATACAAGATTGTTACCATTGATGGTAGACGTGCATAACGAGTCTATACCTTGCCAACTCTGAGTGAAGGCTAATGCCTGTTCAGTACTTGCATATAACCTAAACTTTGGTCTCAGCTTTGATGACCGATTGATGAACGTAGAAAGTAATTGGAGCTCCGAAAACAATAGATTCCTAATTTCTTTTCCTGTCAGCTTATTATTTTACTATTTTACTCTATGATGAATCAGATTTATTTTCTGACTATTCAAATTTCGTTGTAACAAACCACACTTCTTTTGAGGCAATTCCACTTTCGGTTATGACGAATTAGACTTCGCTTGTGACGAATCAGATTTCGATTGTGACAAAACATAGTTTGTTTGTGTCGAATAAGATTTCGTTTGCGCCGATTCAGTTTTATTTGCCACAAATCAGATTTTGTTTGTTGCAAATTAAATTTCGTTTGTGACAAACCAGATTGTGTTTATGAACGAGAAATTTGGGTAGCGTTCTGGGAACAACTGTCTGCACCTCGTATACTGGAGTTGGCAGGTAGCTGTGAACGGTGTTGGCGCAGCTGCTGCACCTCTGCACTGGTGGCGTCACGGTTGTTTATAAAATAAATTTCTCGCATTGCGGTCACAATTCCATACGCTGACATCTGTAAATGTCTCTGTCGGTGCTGTGTCGGTGCACCGACACTGCACCGACACAGCACCGAGACACTGCAAGAGCACTACACCACACTGCACCGACACAGCATTGACACTGCACCGACATTGCAAGGTTGTTGTGCCGTCACTGCACCGACACTGCACCGACATTGCACCGACACTGCAAGAGCACTGCAACGACACTGCACCAACACTGCACCGACACTGCACCGACACTGCACTGACATTGCATCCGCATTATAGACGGGAATCAGGTACACCGCATCAATACTCTAAAAATAAAAGATGCAATTTTCAGTGGCTAGGGTCGTAGCGCTCGACTCTGAGAGGCTGCGCGCCTTATGACCGCCTGCGGGGAAGCCTCTTCATTAATTTCTGCTGCATCCGCTGAGCGATCACAACTTCGTCTGAGAGGCTGGGGTGAATTGGCCCACATTATTTGTTATTTCTGCACACCTACTTGCGATTATTGGTCTCAAAATAATAGGGCGTGACGTCAAGACAGAAAATAAAATGTTCGGAAGTGAAATTAGTTCGATGAAATATTATGAAATGATGATATACTA
This sequence comes from Orchestia grillus, assembly GCA_014899125.1. Taxonomy (NCBI): domain Eukaryota; kingdom Metazoa; phylum Arthropoda; class Malacostraca; order Amphipoda; family Talitridae; genus Orchestia; species Orchestia grillus. The sequence continues at coordinate 10,611 of VOMN01132437.1, read as the reverse complement.
TCATCAGGTAACAGTAAGTATGTAATTTCAAAGGCTCAGACCAGGAGGAAAAGCCAACGTTATCTTCGCAAAATATAAGTTCCCAGGTAATACAGATGCTTACTTTTTCGTTTTAAGGTTTGATTTCAATACCCGTATCAGCCAGACTTGCGTTTATGCAAACATAATCTTCTTTTTAGAGAAAATCATGTTCATCAAGGTTTCATTTATAAGTTATTTTATTCTTAATAATATACGGACTAAATTTGTTGTAAAATCTATTAATAATCCTCTACTCTTTGGCTCGTTAATTCGTGTATGAAATTTACCCTCATTTGTTTCGTAGATGCAGGTGCGTTAGAGATAATATTGGTTAGGTTTTTATAATCGTTTACCTTCCCTTATCTCTGCAGACCTAAATATATGAGGTGGCCGAATAACACCAGAGGTCAAAGGCGTCAGCGTCCCACTACTCACTGTTGTTCCAGTTACTGTCTCGTTTCTCACCTTAATTGGCTTTCTGTCTTGCTCTTTGGTTCGTAGGCTTAGTTCGAAATCCAGCTCAGATTGCGACCCAGTTGACTGCAGGTTATTCCCCTCAACGGACACCAGGGCCATTGTGCGCTCGTTATGAGAACTCGGTTCTATTTTAGCTTCAACATGATTTGGTTTTGCTATCATCTGTTAAGTAAATATTTTGTGGCCCTAACCTATGTATCGCTTCATTTTGTAGTTATAGGATCAGCTTCACTCATGGATCTCATTTCTAAAGCTTGGAATTGCGTGGTGGCATTCAATGGTTGTAATGAATGGCAATTTAACCGGTGAAGTACCTTCCTAATCGCAAACCTTTTTCAAAGTAAAAAAATTTGTCGATGTTGAGTAACGTAAATCTCATAATCTCCAAAGATTGAAACAAAATAAACAAAATTCGAGACATGGAAGTGATGACACTCCAGGATTGTAGTATATATATCTATAGACTTCGTTCTATGAGGTAATATTACCTGCTCTTTACAATTTAACTTTTCAAACTTATCATATTTAAAGGACGAGTAATGATGGTACTATTAGTGTACATGGTTCTGGTAGTGTAGCTGGTGCCGCTAGTGTAGCTGATGTCACTAGTGTAGCTGGTGTCGCTAGTGTAGCTGGTGTCGCTAGTGTAGCTGGTATCGCTAGTGTAGCTGGTGTCGCTAGTGTAGCTGGTGTCGCTAGTGTAGCTGGTGTTGCTAGTGTAGCTGAAGTCGCTAGTGTAGCAGGTATCGCTAGTGTAAATGATATTGCTAGGGTAATTGCTGCCCACAATGCAGTCATTTTGTTAGCACTGTCGTTACTATTTGACGCTATTTATTATCATACCAAAGATTTCTTTCGCTGTAGCTTTTGCTTCTGGAGCAGGAAATAATTATGAGAACTGTACCCATTTGAACAATCTTTCATCGTTAACCTTTGAATTCTACACCCCTCAGCTCTACGTGTCTGCTGCCCGGCTTTGCTTCAGTCCCTCGCACCACGATACTGCAGAGAGAGTTCTTCGTGCGACCGACACCTACGGAATAAAATACTCGAAATATCCCTGCACTTGCGTTCTGCTGCAAGAAAGTTAAAAAAATTATCAAGAACACAACTTCTCATAAGAAATTGCTTTAGAGAATTCCCCAATAAAAGTCGACCGAGGGACAGCTCTGCGGAAGTCATGCTCGATACGATCTCCTTATTAAAATATTTGCAGTAGCAATCCTAGGAAGCAGTCCCAGCCTAGAGCAGTGAGGCAGCAGAATAAGTCAGCTAGGACATGGAAACTAAACGAGATAAATATATACATAGATACATAGCATCATGCAATATCACGTACAAATAAAACAATATTTTTTCAGTATCGGTTTTCAGTTGGCTGAGCTTTGTCTTATCATCGATTGAGAGAGCATTCTACGTATTTTAAATTGCTGGTATGGTTGAATTAGACTCCTATGAGATATGGTTAAAATTTTAGAATTTAAATAACATTTCCTACTTTGTTTGACATTGTACCGGTACTGACGAAAAATTATCGGATATTGCGGTTAAGATTTTGCGGAAATTTTACAACAACGCTAAGTTCGCACCCCATTTCACGTTCACGACAACATTAGAAAAGGAATCGTTCTTTGAAACGTGTAGCATTAAGTAACACGGAAATGCTACAACTTTAAAAAACATTATTACAAAGAATGAAAAATTTCTTAGGAGTCGATGACCGCGCTCAAACTGTGCTGATTGTAAATTGTTAATTTAAAATTGTCGGTGGTTTACAGCAATTCACATGGGAATCGTGCGCGCATGTATAATTGTACAATGAAATTCAAATCGAGAGTCTGTTACCACGCAAAGCATCTATTTTAAACCGATCCACGGAATTACATAGACCATCGACATCTGACTCAGCAGTGAGTTTGAATTCAAGAGTTGGGGTGCGTATTAAAATATTTCTTCTGCATCGAGATGCACACAAGGGACTTAGGCTTTCATTGAGAGAAAAAAGACACATACAAATTCTTTAAACCAAAATCAGTCACATACAAAGCACAGAACCAGTCTGGTTTTCAATGAGTAAGACTACAACCTCACATGTAAGTGTGAGGTTGTAGAATCACAACTTCTAGTGGCGTAAGAATCACAACTTCTATAGTTGTGATTCTTAATTCGCCTGGCCGATCGTTCAGCGTGAAATGATTTGCATGCTATGCTAAGCATTTGCTAAAAACCTAGAGAGATTCTTTGTACACACCTGATACAATAATTAAATTACAGTTGAGACTTGACGGTCTGGGATCACTCACACAGTGAGCCGAGAGACCGGCTTGCAAAGTGCGAAGGATAACAAAGGAGAGAAAGGACCGCTCTAATACATCGCTTCTCGTCTCCAGGACAGCACAGAATGCGCACACGATGCACAGGGGGCCAGGAGACACAAGGTGTTACGTGGCCCCGTGCTCACGCTGGAGCACGTGACGTCACCCCTTGTGCCTCTGTTCCTGTCTAGGTAGCACTTTGCAATGCAAATCTTAGACAGTGAGAATAACTTCTCCTGCGGTGCCTGTTATTGCTTAAATTCGTATAAATTGTATTGAGCTGCACCCTAAAGCACTCGTACAGTGAGACGCAGCATGTGAATGCTGACGTTTGCTATTTCATTATCTCATATTCCGTATCTGGAATAATTTCTTACAGACGAGTTGCGCTTTTACTTTTGAAGCTACTAACATATGAACATTACTATTGGGTGATGAAATGGCCATTGGAAAAGGGTGGACAACTGGGAATAAATGCATTAACGAAAATCTCTGGATACAGGAAACCCACAAACGATACAGTGACAGGGCGAGATATTGATTATCGTCTCCAAATTTACATTATAACAAATTTTATTGCATCACGTATACAACAACGGTGACGATTTTATCATAATGTAATGTTATGAGATACTCGTAGTAGGTCGGCGTCCTCTGCGACACGTGTGCTCGAGCGTTAGATGAGAAATACTTTCAAAAATTTTCATATAAGTTTAAATTTTTCGTACCAATCCTAAAATTCAACTACGAGGAATCTCGCGTGTGATTTCTTAATAAATCAAAATTGCCTTACAGCTGACTGCATCTCATGAACCAAGCTGCGTCCCATTGACAAAATGGTGGTTAATGGAAACGTAGAATAGATATGGCAGAGCTAAATAGAATTTAGAATAGAATTTAGAATTTAGAATAGAACATACAAGTTAAAATTTCAAATTCTCTTAGAGATCTCCAGAGGACAATTTCAGTCTCAGCTACTTCCAGGATAGTGAACCTCGATAACGGAAGATCCGGAAAACTTTTCTATATAAAAGTAACGAGCTTTCCTACGCATCTATCCGCTACGACTTTCTCTCAAGGGAAAAAGAGAAAACTGAACTGCAGAGCGCACAACGTCCGTGCCATCGCTGTGGTTCAGACCAGAAACAGGTGTAACCGCATGTGCGGGCTCACGTTGCGGTACAACATCGCATTTCAAGCAACTAATTCAGCGTTGCAGAGCAGATGCGTGTATGAAAACGTAAACAAGGCACTTTGCATGCTATCATCGTATGTATTTTTTATGAGAGACCCAAACGAACTGCAGAAAAACGATGACGAGCTTCCCATTTATGCATCAAAGGACAGAGACTGGCAACATACAAAGACACAGTCGCGCTTTGACCCGACCACTCTTCGATCCAGGGCCTTAACAACCATACAAATGTTGCACTCTGCTACATTACTCACCTTGCTCAATGGTTTACTTCACAATGTGATTAGCGAGTTGTTAAGTTATTCTTGAGTCGTAGTGCAACACATCACACAGCTCCTGCTCTAGAAGATAGCAAAGTAAGTGTCGAATGCAACACACACATAGCAGTCGTACTGTAATCAGTCTACCTGAGCACACCTGGTTCTCCACACCTCTGCTTAAGAGCTGCACTGCGCACACCCCAACACCACAGCTGCCAGGGGCGCACTGGCCAGCGCTGGTCATATTTTTCGAGTTCGACAGCACTAACTCAGGCCTGTCACCCCATCGAAAAACTCAACGTATTCAAAAAAGACAGAAGTACGTCAACGCTAATATATCGCGTCCTGAAGCAAGTGTCCTATCATTGAAGTAATTTAACATTGTCTCCTAAAGAACGGACTTGTGTACAAAATAGCACGTCTGCGTCAGCATTGCTGCCCGATCACTACCTTGCAGGTATGAGAACATGACCATCATTGTCAGCACACGTTGTATAATTATTTCCAGTCCGATGTCCCAAGAAAAATCCATGATGTACTGCAATTTTAGTTACTGATATAATTATGAAAATATCAATACATATCAGGGCAATAATTAAATTATTGTTGTAAACTTCACGTCTACACAGGCCACAACAGTATGTCCACTCGGGGTATAGCGGCACAAAACACACCTACACAGTTACACAGTCATACTACCACACGGCTGCACACTCATACAGCAACAAAGCTACACAGACACACAACTACATACCCACACAGCCACAGAGACATAAAGCCACACAGCTACACACACTCACAGCCATTGAGACACAACCAAAACGCTGCAGAGCCGCACAGCAACGCAGCCACATAATAGCACAGCCATGCAGCTGCACCAACACGCAGCCATACAGCCACACAGCCATATAGCGCCATAGCCACACAGCGCCATAGCCACAGTGACACAGCGTGTGGCATGGACAGCACCATACCACGCCACCGCAAGGCACCCTCCCCCACCTCTCCTCCTGCACTAATTGACTTACGGCAGATCAATAGATCTGTTCAGTCAGAGAGATGGAGGATAATGAAGTGAAAATTCCCAAAACAATTACGAAATGAAGCCTGGGGTTGCATCATGAGCTCATGAGGACGTAGAGAGTTATTTTTACAATTCGTTCCATCGAAGTCAGCGACTTTCTCCTGTGTGCGCCATAGCGTTTTTTCGAGCGTAAATGCAAGCTCTTGCGTTTGTTTCAAGCTGAAGTTAACTCAAGTTCACCCAAGAGTATAGTAATTTTCGTTCAAGTTTTCGTCAGAGTACACATTTGGCTAGGTTATCTTAAGTTACTTTAGGGTAGCTTAAGCTAGGTGAGGTGGTATAGTACTTTCATTTTTATTTTTCTCACATATTCAAATTGCACAACGCTAACCCTTCTTTCCCTTATTATAGTTGTGGGCCCAATACCAATTTTGAGGGTCTGAAACTGGAACATGATCTACTATTTCTGGGGACCTCACATATAAATGAAATAATAATGTACCAGAGAAAGCATCAGGAAAACTTGGTTCAAAATTTGACCCGCGCACGGAGTCACGCTGACGTCCCGCGACCTACTGGTGCCGACTTCATTTCATTGCCTCATCTCCAACCCGGGGAAACGTATGCTGGTGTTAGTGATCACGGAGTTGCAGGAAGAGGCTAAGTATGCTATGTTTTGAGTACGAATATGGTTAACTTCAGCATAATCTAATGTTTGGGATTGAAAATTGAGTAGATAAAAATAAGAAGAAATGTCATCATATATACGCAATGTGAAAGCCCTTTGAAATTTTAGGTAAGCAGCAGGGAATAAATCCACGGAAATTTGAACGAACATTTAAATACTCATCACCGTCCCTGAGTCTTAGGACAGTGAAATCGTACGAAAGTCTACGGATAATAGTCCTAATATTCAAGTATCTTCCACTTTTCACTCCAGATGTTTCGAAACTGCTGAAACCCTACATATAACGAAACTGTTTAAGTTCATTATCAAGCACTTTAAACATACATGTTATCAATAATTTCCCAATTTCATCTTATGAATTCGGCCTTAATACTTAATAAAATACGGCGATCTTCTTAATTTCCCCTAAAATGAAGGCCTGTAAGTTTGACCTTCATTTCCTGTATGATAAAACCAATTAGACCAGCCTACGCCTGGCACTGCTTGAGTTGTGCAAATTATTCGGGACTGTACACAAAAGTGAGATCGGGTTAAATACGTACTTAAAATTTAACCCAATGCCACCACGTTGGTCGATCTCAACACTGAATAACAATTAATTTAATAATGGTCTGTAGCAGACACCTGTGCTGCCCTTATTTTAAACAACAATTTATCATTTAAAAGAAAAAACAGGAAGTAAAGTTCATGGAATCAGAAGAAAAATTTAAAATTATTTTCAATTATAAATTTCAAAGAGAAAACCTCTCTTAACTTGAATTCGAAGCAAAAAGAATTCGTTTTAAACGACATATTTCAAATAGGAAACTCCACCTATGTATCAGATGTAAAATTAGAAATATTTTTCTTATTTTGCATGTATCAGCAAGTGGAGTTACGGCAGCGAACAAACGCGTACGCTTGAAAAACAGTGGCTTAATTCTATCGAATGCCCATGAATCCCCGGCTGCACTTACACCCAAAAAATTCGGTACAATTAGGTTGCTTGAACAAGAAAAAATAAATCGAAGTTTTCACACTTCACACAAAAGTTTTCAGAATTAAGCAAATGCAATTAGAAACATACCATGGAGAATCCACTTTTATGACAGCATAAACATTCATCAAACTCATGGGCGAAAAATTCATCCGTAAGCAAACAATTATTGGGAACAATTATTTGAGAGAACATTTCATATGAAGTTTCAACGGATGTATAATTTCAACCATATCAGACTCATAAGCCTTAGGCTCAAAAGTAGCTGCCTTGTAACCAATGAGTTCAATAGAATCAGACCTGTAAGTCAGGGAAAAAAAAAATAAAACATACACCTTTGACGCTCTCTGTGGATTGTTCATTGATCTTGTAAGCAAGTTCATGACGAATCAGGAAGCATTCACGCTTTCCAAGCCAAGAGTTTCTGAAAAGAGTTTCTTTCCTCAGAGTTTTAAGTCCCAGAGCTCGTGCGTGGCCTGCATGCATGACCTTGCTTGGGACACAGCAGAGAGCCGTGGCCCAGCTGGCTGGGAACACCGCTGCTCCATTTAGCCACAATTACCGGCGGCTGCGGCGCTGCGGCGCAGGACTTGTGTGTGGAAGCTGCCCCAGCTTCCCTGAGGCACGAGGTGCCCGCATCATGGACGAGGTTGAAGGATATCCTGCTTTTAAAATGCGGGTTATTTTTAGTTGACGTGAACTTGAGATTCAGGAAATACAGTAGGTTTAAGTTATTATAGATATGATAAATTCCCATGAAGCGAAGAAATTTACTCATTGACATTTTGACGTGAAATTTTGGTCAGAATAAGATGACAATTTTTCGGAATTTACACAGATTTGGTACATTGAGCTAGAGACGGAGTATTGGATTTAAAAATTGTATCGAAAGCTGTGGTTTGATAATTCATCTCTTGAAGCCATGTTAGTTGACATTCTTCAAAATACTGGCAGTTCACTGGTCTACCTGCTTTTGCTCTACGATTAGACAAACCTATGACCATTCCATGTCTAAATTTTCATTCTAGGGGTGACAAGCTTCATCTGTATTTTATCAGTGAATGAGATTTTATGTTATGTTTTGATTATATATTTACTTGAGGATATTGAAAATAAACTGAAAAAAACTAATACAGCCGTTATGTACCTTAAATTTTGGTTTCTATATTATAATAGATTGAAATTCTAATTTGAGTACCAACACATATGAGGAATCCTGTGCTCAGACATCCAATAAGATACTGTGTCTAAAATTTCCATTTTACTGGTCTAGAAGCTCAAAGTACTTAATTATTTTCAAGGAAAATTATCAAAGCTAACAGAACACGACCCAAGTCCAATTTGAACTTTGGCGCATTGGAAGTACGCCACTAAAGAAGTGAACTTTCTGTGTCAATAAATACTCCAGACGCTTGTTGTTCGAATCTTTTACCTGCATCTGTATAAACAAACCTATAAGTATAACGAGAAATCATAATTTTTCTGTTCACACGTTTTTAAATTTTTTCAACGAAAATGTTCAAATTTGGATGTAGTCTCACTCGCGAAGGTGGTGTTACCACGGTACCCGAGAGAGCACGCTGCCTATTGCCCCAGCGTTTGGGTTCTCGAGAGGCTTTTTAGAACGCCTTGCGTATCATCACACCTGTAATACGCACACGAGCAATTTATCACTGAAACATTAGCTCAAGGCTTCAACTTCTTGTGATATGTTGATGTCTAAAATTGAGTGCTGCCCAGCTGGAATAACCGGTGGACTTACTTTAATATAATATAATAGTCAGGAAGTTCTGTAAAAATAGCGTAGCCTTAAAGACAACTGAAAGTTACTCATATTCATATTTACTACCTATAAAATTAGGCGTGTTAAACAGAACTGAATTTTCTTGCCTTCTTCAGAATTCTGTACATTAGACGATCTTTTCCATAAGTAGTGGAACAGCCAAAAAAAAGTCCAAACGCTGAACACCGCCATGCAGTGAATGAAATACAGAATTTCTTAGCTTTCTCCTGGAAATTATACATATAGAGCTGCTATTCAGGCTCGTCCATGAAAGTCGAATGAACACTATTCCGTACCATTGACTAAATGCAAGTAGCAAGAGTGTTTCCGTTTCAAACACCGCTACCTCGATAACCTTGAAACTTTGCGCTCTGGGAATTGCAGTTTGGGTTGTACGTTTTCTTCCTGATATCTATTCATATATTCCAGGCAAATCTCAAAGCAAATCTCGTTATTCCGTAAAGCTTTGATTTTAAGCCGATGAAAAGGATTTCTGGCGTCAAATTTGAGCGAAAGCGAAACAAATGCGCTGCTTTCAACAACTAATCCTTTGTGTGCATGAGTTCATTCGTATAAATGTGAAATATAAGTTATCGTCCTATTTATCTACAACTGAACATTCAAACGAATGCGTTTCATTAACAATGAAGCAAATATAAACAAATAATATGAAAGCCCTGCAAATTTCCAACGGCATTACATCACGCCACCTACTGGCGACCAATGGCGCCTGAGAGCCTCACACGAGACGTAAATCCGATCCTACTGTCTTGATACAGAACAGTCACTTTAAAAATAATGTTTTGACCGAACTCTGAATGCCGCCAGCTGGATAACAAAAAACCCTAAGTACAGACTCCAGCTCAACGCTTCACAAAAGCGAGTGGTCATCATGCAAGTTTTTTGCCTCGGTGTAGTTTGGGGTCATAATTAGCGTGACGCGGCTCTAATTAGGCAGCAATGTGTGGGCACGAAGTTTCTTTGCAAAGCCCGACTGCTCCGCACCACTGTACTACTTTGCTATATGCTTATCTTGTTGAGAAAGTGATGGAGAACAATGTAAAGAAAAAACTCAGCTGCTGAGGGAATGTAAAAAATGAAAACAACCATCAACACTTAATTAAACGTCTTCGCCGAACGAATATAACTATTCAACTCAGCCAAATTACTTCATCTTAGTTAAATAATTCTAATAACTAAGGAAAAACATGTCAAATACAAATAATATTATTATTGATTAAACTTTTTTTTTAAATAAGCAAAAAAATTCATTGACTTGCTGTTGATACAGAATGTTCCACAAAAACCAGTTTATATGAAACATTGCAATTTGACAACTTATTAAACATGTCTCAATTTTCATTTTTTTTATTTTGTTTCGAAATTCATTCTCAGCAACACATTGAAAAAGATTGTGAAAATTGTCATTAGATTGGCTCCTATAATTTGAAATAAAAGGCAAGGTGTCACATCGCTTTTTACAATGTGAAGTGAATTCTTTCATGGAATTTATCTCATTTAGTTTACACTACCTTAAATTCCCTACTAGTTTAAATTATAAAAAAGTAGAATTACAATGGGCATCATATAGTATTACAGAGAGGGTTTAGTTTTTTTGCTGGACTCTCTGTATATGCAATCATAATAGCAATCTCAGTCATCGCTCTAATGAATTTCCTTGTTCACTGTTTTTTCTGTTAGAGTTACTCGCATAATGAAATTGTAGAAATAAAATCAACTGCGAGCATAAATTCAAAGCATTACCATCACTAATTCCGGAAAACTGTAAACTGTATACTCGTATCGATAAAGTGAAGTACTTAGTGTACTGTATATTGACACTCATACCAGTCTGGTTTCGTAAAATTACAT
>VOMN01132433.1:0-28728 GCA_014899125.1 Orchestia grillus | reverse complement strand
CTGTATTGTGGATACCGACTGAACTGCATAGGATATATTTCTAGATACGGTACGTACGTTTGATTGTGATAAATTTTATTTGACCCAACGGATCACGGGTTGTCTAGTTATATTCTAAATTCGGAATGAGGGACAGACACACGTACCAATTCCAAAATTTCTACATATCACACAGTGGATTGATACATGCACGCAAAACAATGCATGTGTATACTCATGAAAATACTTAACTTAGTTCGTGGTCTCACTCCGGAAAATAGTTGCAATTTCATAGAATTTCTTGCAAAAATATGTTCAGTTCGGGCGATGCTTTGAAATGATAATCGAATGAGTCCTCTGAGCGGCGCTCAGGCTGCCAAATTATACGAGGTTGCACTCGTAGCTGCCGCGGCCAAAAAGTTTGACTGGCTGCCAGGTTTACTGTAGAAATATCGCTGTTCACTTCGATAATTATCAATGATTTTTAGCTTTTTTAGAATACTTGTGTGCTGTGTGTCATAGAGTAATTCATGAATGAGTCTAATTTTTGAGCTGCTCATGAGCTAATAATGCTGGATTTGTTCAATGAATTTGGCATATTCTAAGCTTTACGATTATTAATTTTATTAACAATTCTGTAATTAGCTGGGCTTTTGCTTTTAGATTCTGTTAAGGTCTTTGTGAAATTGTACGTTTGTTTCATATATGTCCATCAAAATCCCCGAAGGATTTGATCTTTGTCCGAAATTCATAGAATGTGCCCAAAAAAATTCTAAAATTTACATGAGTGCTCTCTTCAAAATTTTATATAAATCGCACTCGTTTATTTTTTTATTGTTTGGACATATATATAGCCGTCCGTGTGAATATTTATTTTAACTTCGTTGAGGCCTAAAGGTGCTCTATTTCTTTGGAGGTAGTTATGCAGTTACAAAAGCATGAAAAAAGCTGGGGCTTATTATATTGAAATAAACAAGTTTATTTAATGAATCGAGTTTTCGTTCTCGTTGTTACAACTATACGATTTCTATCAGAATATTGATTTTAACAGGATAAGGAGCATGCATTCCGTGCTAAAAAATCTTTAAACATTCAGATCAAGTACTAGGTGCGGCAAGTGTTTGTGAACAGAGTGTAATCCCCGGGAAAAAGGAGCAGAGACATGAGATGGAAATTTGATGACATTATTAGAAGCCCTCCAACCACGCTTCAGGAGTAATAATCCAAAGGGTTGACATCAGGGGAGCTTCCGGACCACATTTATGTAGAGTGACGTGATTATGAAAATCGTTTCCCAATCGCTGTTGGGTTGAATGAGATGTATGAGTTGGAGCGGAGTTTTGCTGAAGAACATACGCCTTCTATATGCTACAGCACTATTCCATAAACAATAAAAATAAAATATGTAACTGGAAGAAAAACTCTTCCACAGATATAAACTCTTCGAATTTTAGCGTCCTGGTCCTGTCTGAGCTCCTATAATACTGTGCCACATCACAACTGGCGACTTTCCATTCACTACGAACATATGGCCAAGTAATTTCTAAGAGACTGCGATTTCGAAATTGGAGCGTCACGCAACCAAAAATACGATGACATATTTCTTCATTTCCTGGTTTTGCTTAACTGTTGCCGTGTTTACCTCACCACGAAAAGATGTGTCACTTTAATTGATCTGTGTTCTCAAATACCTGCCGCATCTTTTACTTATTCTTTTCATATTTATCTGCCATTAAAATGAGCTTTTTACTGACGGAAAACACGAGGCAAATGCGTTGCCCTGTTGCTTATTCTATACATCATTTTTTTATTCATGTACAAGAGCGATACATCTTTCCTTCGTGAGCGGCAGTCCTCAACTGAGGTCGATGTTAAAAAACGCCCCCATACCTGACGCCGGCACGCTATTGGTCAGGAGCCAAGTTGAGCGATTGGACGAGGTCTTGGGCCTGCTCTTTTTTACGGCTAAAATGGTGTCACCGGCCGTGATGCAGATGCGTGAGAAGTTTTTGTGAGAATCTGAGGTGTAGTGAACTATTATGTACTATAATGTCAATTATAGGGCTCTTTATCTTTGAAAATACGTAAGTAAAAAGTATACTATTATTCACAGGTATCAGATTCAGTTCTGTAACCTGATGATCATGCGTGATTCATTACATGAGATGAAATGCGAGTAGGTCCACCCTGTAGGTAAGCGAACGACGAAAAAATCATTTCACGAAAATGATCGTATACGATCATACTGAATGCGATGTTGTTTTGAGTTAGCATCCCATTGAGGATCCCTGTGAGTCTCTTCCTACGCTCTTCTACTGAGTTGCTTACCGCTTCGATCATCAATTGAACTTGATGAATATGCTACAAATATAGAAACAGGCATCCGCAAACTCTGTAGTTTTAGAACTACTATGATTAAGTACCGAAGAATTATATTGTGGAATTGCACGTACATTCGTTAGGCCACGTACTCACACCCGTATCAAGGCTAAATGCTTTCTAAAAGAAAGGACTACATAGTTTAACTTTTTTGGCAGGGCGTGCACAATATGTACAGGTAGTCGTCGACTTGCGACTGCGTTTAGTTCCAGTTCTTCTTCCAGTTGGATTTTTGGTTCGTTCGGCTCGATCCAGTTCGATGGTCGACTTTACGACCAGACGGTCGTGAAGTCGATTAGTCGTAAGTTGCATAGGTGGCAAGTCGACGTCTACCTGTATGGTTTTTGCCGCTGAAGCGCAGATGTCGAGCGGATAGAATTATCGACGGGGCCGTGAAAAGTTACACTGTGAATGTTTGGCTTCATTTTTTATAAAATACGGCTAAATTATTATTATATATAATAGTTAAGGTGTTTCATACATAGACAAAGGCATTAAGCGTTCAAATCTCATCGTAACATTAATATTACACACACAGTATGAGCGTTGCTTTTATGTGTGTGTATTGAATTGAAATTTTGCAATAAATTTTTTGTGTCCTTACTTAAACAACAACGATTGCGTTACTTGAATATTGTTAATGTTATAATTTTTCCGAGTAGATCAAGTGAGTAAAATTGCATAAATTGTAGTCCATTTAGTATAAACACGTAATCAGGCTAATTTAGTATAAAAAAGTCAGCCATTTGATGATGCAACTTATTCGATCACGTATTTGTTATGTAATATAGGAGCCTTACGAACATAAAGCCTTTTGCAAATATTACTACATATCTCCCCCGGCTTAATGGTTGAATGTTATGAAAACTTACGAAGTCAACTTGCTATAACTGAAAGCACACACCTTCATGTTTGAGCACGAGCACAAGACACATGAACACACCCATATCTGTGTACAATTAAGCAAGGCTCGATCAATTGACGAGTGGCATCCACAAGGGAGACCATTATTTTGGGCACGTGCCAGTGCTTTTTTCTCACACTCTTGTTAAGTTGGTTGAGTGAGGGGCTCCGTGGGACCAAATAAATAATGTCACCTATGACGGGCCAGATAAAACGGCTCGGGTTGTACACAGGATGCGCAGACAGCTGCCGTGAGAAAATAACTCTTGAGCCTACATCGAGGCTCGTGCTGGACTACTTTATAGGCGCGTATTTATGGTAACGCTTGTGTTCTCTTGTACAGTTGCGATGTCATCAGTCTAAACATAAGCTTTGGCACGGTGTAATGCTGTAATGCTTCTTCTCTTTTAAAGCTTCCTATCTTATTCCAGCTGGATACTTTCTTGAGGTCGCTCCCATGAGAGCGAGATACACTTGTGAATCTGGCCTCCAGTTTACCTAGAGATTTGATGGCTCACCTCACATAATTTATGTTCGAATCCTGGGTTCCTTCATCGAAAGGTCAATGAAACAAGACCCAATTCAACTTTCCCAACAAAGCATGTATAGTGATCTATAATTTTATCCAATGAAGTAATATTATAAATTATCTTAATGTATCGATGGGACGGCGCAAAAGTTATACTGGGCAGCATTGTTCTATTCAGACTGAAGGATGCACGACGGTTGAGTTCTGACGCCAGCGCTGGATTATGGTCTTGTCCGTGCTGCTCCAGGTTTGCGCCCTGCATGCTGTGTGCAGCTAACCCTCTGCCGCCACCAAACTTATTCTAGAAATGACTAACATTTTTCCATATTATTCATAACGCTCCCATCTCTCGTAATTCAGGGCTCGTAATGCGACCTTGAGTGTAAACAAACAAACGAAGGAACGAACAGACACAGTAAGATGATATTTCCTATTGTACTCGGTATAGGCTGCATTTTAGCTCAAACAAATACGTACATATGTGAAAGTAATTACGGTGCGTGTGCAGAATTCGGCCTGTGGGCACCCTAAAGGTTAAGATTCCGTCAGAGCATTTCAGCCCTGTCCAACATACGAAGGAAAATACGTTGCATGTATCGACTGCGAGCGAAGGAACGCTCAAAATGTAGTTCGTTTTTTGTTCATATGACACCGCTGTGTGTACTTATGTTGTAGGCATGGGTCGTGAAATACGGCATTGCGCGAAATGACTCAATTAACATTTCAGTCACTCCGTGAAACGACTCATTCACTCAGTCGTTCTGCAAAATGTCTAAAATTTCCGTTACCCTACCGGTGGACGTTTGTATGTATCCTCCCCATTATAACCATAGCCATCATGCAGGCTGTACGAGGAAGAGCAGTCAGTCAATCTGTAGATATGAAATACGATTCAGCATATTTAACAGTAAAAAGTATTACTCAGTTGTTATATGAACAAAACCTTGCGAAAGCAATTGTGCACATTTTATGCACTTGGATGCATGTTTACCCTGGTTTCGGACTAAACAAAGAGAATTTAAGACTAAACTGAATTACTTCTGACGTCTATGATTCTTTGCAGTTGTCCTTGTATGATAAAATGCATAGGAACAAATTTGCTCAGGCCAGCTCAGCCGCCCTCTGGCCACAATCCGCAATTCACACGATGTCTTCAGTCTCGACTACATAGGGGCTGGAAAAATGGAAGGTTCAATCGTCCCTCATATATATAAGGGGCCGCCCTCGTCCTGCCCTCGTAAAGATTGGTCCGATTAGAGGCGCGGGGGGGCCGTCACTTGATAGGCCTACATTAATAAGGGCTTTTGTTGGACCAAAATGCGGTGCGTGAGATATGTGTGACCCACAGGTCCCCTGGTGCTGTAGTGCGGGACTGCCTGCAATGAGCGCACTACGATATGTGGAAGGCTACATAAGACTGAGTGCAAGTCTTCTGTACATATCCTTCTATCCATTCGCTCACACTTGCGATCGGAGGTGCTATGGGTAACCCTTTGGAATTCATTCTGAGTTGAGGATATTTGATCTTTACACATAGCTTTATTTGTGTATGCACAAAGACACATGAGGTGTGGCTGCATTGGGATTCGTGTGGAGATATTTTCAAAGTAATTATCAGTGGTTAAGAAGGTATTTTATCGAGTAAGTCTGGTGAAATCTGGAATCCACATTTAGAGACTGAACACAGCACAGACAAAATATTGTATAGAATTTTATGATTTTTTTGGAGACGTCATTCGAACGCGCATTGAACCGGTACGTACATGCAGCGTTGTGTGAATTGTCAGCTGTAACACTGGATTCAGCCGACGCATGGTGAGGCGCGGAACGCGTTGTGAGAGTTGTACATCGTGTTTGACTGTTGGTGTAGGGTTCTCCACAATTAAAGGGCACCAAACTTGGATAAAATGTTTTCATATAGGGATAAAATGCTTTCGTATTGGGATAAAATGTTTTCATATTGGGATAAAATATTTTTATACTGGGATAAAATGTTTTCGTATTGGGATAAAATGTTTTCATATTGAGATAAAATGTTTTCATATTGAGATAAAATATTTTCGTGTTGAGAACGAGTTGCTCAAATTTAAATTGCACCATGACGCACTGCACGCTGGTTTGCTGAAAACAAGAATTCGAAAAATAATATATTTCTGCTTTGAAATATTACGACCTCGGTAAAAGCATGCGTTTGAATTTCAACGTACAAAAACATCGGCTTCAAGTTCGGCGTTTAATGGAACGCCCAACACAGCGCACTGAGCACTCAGTGAGCAAAACTGAGGAAATTCAGGGCAGCGATCTCTAGCGTCGCATTGTGGGTGCGAAGTGGAAAGTTTCGTAGACGGTGTGGCATGGCGAGAGTCATCACTAGTTAAACATGCTATTTTTCCCTTCTCGAGTATAGCGATGATCACGATTTCGTACGGTTTAAACGCTGTTCATTATATTCTAATATGGAATTTTAGCAACTATATGTATATGTTTGTCTGATTGTCCGCATGTAAAAAGACTTATTATTAAAAGTGTTCTTAATAAAGTAAAAAATGTGAAGGTATCAAGCGGTACACGTACACGTATGTATCAGTTATGTGACAGGAATAATGCATAAATCTAAAAGTGAGCAAAATTCAGACGGTGTTCAAATTATGTTGTTTTTCCCTGCACTTAGAGCCTTTTGAAATGCACGGCATTTCTAACAGTATGGTGGTTCCCCACCATCACTGAGAATAAGAGAAGGTATTATTTAATTGGAGAAAAAGGTCGTGAAAAGGAGAAAAATCTCGAAAGATTCTTATCGCCACTGTTCAGACGTTAAGCGCCGCCAGCGGTTAAGTCATCTTCGATAGAGAAATCAAGATGAAATAGATCAAGTACTGCCAGTTTGAGTCAGACTGATGGCGAAAACTGTAAAAACAACCCACGCGTTTTAGGGCGCTGCATTTCGGCTGAGTCGTTAGCTGTTTCATTTAATTTTTCTCCGAACGTTGAATCGAAACAACCTGCGCCAGGTATCTATTCTATCACTGCAATTACAACGACGTGATATGCATATACATATATTTATGTATCGTACGAAGGAAATTGCGAGGACTATTCCATAATGTACATTAAATTCGTACTGCATTAACGTAATTGTAATGACTGTTCCGCAGTATACGTACGTTAACCACCAATTAGATCATTGTAATTGAGAGCACTGTTCAACTATACGGGTGTGTTAATATTGCCTATTGCGCCGTTGTAATAGTGATGACTGTTCCACAGTATATTTTAAATACTTTTTGCATCACTGTAACTGAGGTGACACTTAAGTATCTATTGCATCACGGATATTACCAAGACTGCCACGCAATCGAAAGCATGTCGGCAGTCATCCCTCGGTTTCGAAGTTTATCGCGTGCCCTGAGTGGTCTGGCCAAAAAGGCATTCAGAAATGAAGCGACCACACCAACAGGCGGCGGTTTTTACGGTCACCAGAACGTTCGTTTTAGCATAAAAAAATGGTGCCGCTTCAGGCTGATGATGAGAACGAGCGCCGTATGTATATATGTAGAACACTTCATGGCACTTTTTTCTTCAGTTTTCTGCTTAGTGCTCACAAATGTAAATCTATTTTCCAATGTTCGTACTCACTTTTATGTTTATAGGCAAGAAAATTGTAAATATAATTAGATAAAATAGTTCAGAATATAAACAAATGAAAATACTGGAGTATGATCAACGAATTTATTGGATAATTATGCTGGAATATTCAGTATATCGTAAATGTATTATGGAAATGCATTTTATGTTATCGATGTAGTCTAGTAAGACACACGCTGAGCAAATGAACATGTACACCATCGCTGTAACAGCCACGCAAGTATGTGCTACTGCTAAGACCTAACACTGAAATCCGCAGTTCAAGACCACCTAAGTTCCTGGCGAAGTGTTCAGTGCATTTCAAACATTACCCGACGCAGCCTAGCATTGTTTGTGGTCAGTGCTTTCCTCGTTTTACCAGCAGCGTTGAGCCCTCCATTCAGCTGCGAGCAAAGCAGAGTAGATAAGCGCTGAGCAGATAACACCTGAGCAGCAGGCACCTCGACACGTCGCCTGCCGAGCCGCTGCGGAGCTGCGCCACAAAACCAGCGAGCTCTGCGTCCAGCCATTGATGGGGCTCTCCAAATCCCCGAGTTGCTCAACTAAAACACAAAGTGCGTCATTTCCGGTGATCTCTCTCTTGAGCTCATCTCAATTACTCGGATGACCCAAGCACTGACTGGCCTCAGCGACCACACACCGAGTCTTCTGAGCTTTAACGCTTACCTGTCAACTGAGCTCCTTGAAATCGAGCAAACATCCCGACGGATGTTTCTTCACCTATTGCGGACGAGCGGTTGTCTATGTTCTTTAGATGTAACGATATTGTAAAAACGAAAATTATGGTTGAGAACAATTAAATCGGCATTCGCTTCATCTATATGGGAACTCAAAATAAACCTGAAATGCTCTGAAAACTGTTTTCAATGAGTAGTAAAGGAAAATGAATAGCGTAATATGAAATTAAAACTTATTTCAATATCATATGCTCGTTTTAGCTTCAACCTAAATTTTACAATATTGAGCACCATCACTATATTCGTCATCATCAACAGCGTCCGAGCTTTCATAGGTCAGTGAAGCAAACTATTCAGCACTCAGTGAACAAATTTTTACACGCTCTGCTCACAAGAAGAATGCCTCAAATCAGACCAAATATTGAAAGAATAAAATATTCATTATATGGTGGGCTGCTTGCAGCCGAGTTCCCAAGAAAGTTTCAAGATTTGAGTATTCAAAGTGACCAAAGCGAAGAATTGTTGGACATCTGTCGGGACATTGTGTGTGCATCGAAGCCTGGACTGCCATAGAGCTCCACCACAGCAGCAGGGCTCTTGGTATTCTTTTTGTCTCGGTTTCTTCGCTCTGATCAGCCAAGTGAAAACATGTCGTTTGAAATTATAGGATTACATACATAGTATGCGATAACTGTACTTTTATACGAGTATTTATGCGCAGCACTGAAACGAACATCTAAACAGGGAGTATTTTAACAACATAGAAGAGACCAAACGAACAGTCGGCAGAAACCGAGAATCGAAGCTGGAAACTAAATGAAACACGTGTACCTTAACCGCAGAAAACAGTTAAGCTTGTGTTGAAGGAGTTTGCGGGTATGGGATTAAGCTTTCTCGAGAGAACCATTAGAGCTGTGTAGGCTGCCTGCCGCGTGAGCAGGAGCACCGGCATGGGGTCACAGGACCTCTGTGTGCTTTCAGAAGCGGCGCAGCGTGGCGGCATGGCATCAAATGAAACCTTTTATTCAGCCTAATGAACGTCGGATTTATTGAGTTTTCAGTAAGCTACATTTTAAACATTCCAACAGCGCTCTGTGTGCTCTACTTGACCGTACAACACAGCCTCACCTGAAAAACAACATTCCCCACATCAAAGAATTTGTGAAATTAGATTTCCGTGGACGTCGTAGCTGCACTCACTCTTTCACTCCTGCGGGCCTTTCTATTCGTACAAAACGATTACAAAATCATCAGTATTTTGTTTCATCTAAATGCAGTCGGAAAAAACAGAGCATGAATGACCATCATATCCATCATGTTCATCAGAGAACGTCTCCTCAAATTATATAAGCATTATGATTGTCGGAATATTTACTTGTGGCACAGTAATTCATTGCCATATTGACCCCTCGACTGAATTGTGCGCGCAGAGTTGCTGCTGGCTTGGTGATCAAGTCTCTCGAGACTTCGATCCCAGGTTAGTCATCCTCTTGTTTATCCACGATCTGATGTGAAGCGTGGGCGTCTGACGACTTGGACAGCGAAGAGCTTGGAAGGGAACGTAGCTAGTCAGAGCAATCCTCGTCCGCTCACGCTGTTGTGGAGGACCACCTGATATTCTTGGCACCTGTCAAAGTGCGAGTTTTAAGACAAATTCTACCTACAGAAGCACGATAGCTGCTAAATTGTATCAGCAGAGTTGTTAATTAATGTACTCAAATGTAGCACATTGTTTGAAGAATTACTTTTTAATTAATAATCCTTTTTTATCGAATAAGAAGTTTTTATATCTATCAAGTTTTACGAATACTCATCCACACTTGATATGGGTGCGATTGGTTAAATTTCATATAGTTTAATTTTTTAAAGTCAGAACTTAAGAAGCATCTCAAAGAAGTTTAATAACAGTCTTGTAATTAGTGATTAGCTTGGCTAAAAAATGAACATTGTCACTGCTGCACAATTTTAAACTCGTACAATTTTTTTGACGCGTACAATTCTAGTCCCTCGATCCATTGCTAATCTCACGATCAAATTTAATTTCTTTTCCTTATTTGTCCATCAATGCATTGACTACATGACACAGTCTGAAGTGTGGCGTCTTACGACATGACCGCATGTCACCCAGCTCTCGCATTCGACGCAACAACAACGAAAGATATCGGGAAAAAAGAGCTCGGGGCACCGCATCTCGCGTCTCCCACGTACGCACCTCGACGCCGCGCATACCTCAGCCTTCATTTCTCCAACGTGAACCTAAGACGCTGTCTGATGAACCCTGGCTCGCCCTCAACAATTACTCATATTCAAAAGCTCCTGAAGGAGCAAATAAAGACTGCTGCTCTGTAAGCATCTGTCCCACAATGGAGGCAGGAATGTCGGCTGTAGCTGCTTTCTGTCTGGTGTTCGTGTGAACCAGTTTGTTTACGTTGTGTGGTTGCGCCTCATCTTGCGTGAGGTGAGCGTGCAGTGTGTCGCGGCCTTATCGAGGGATTAGTTTGCAGAATTTTTATGCCACAGGAAGAAATTTGTAAAAACAATTTCACATCAATTGATCTCTGGGCTAAATCATTAGGCATTGATCTATATTCATAACGGCTCTGTGCGTTAGTAATTAATTTGTTATTTCTACTTTATTTTCTTTCTTCTAAAACTACTATCCTAAATTTACAAATTAAAATGCAATATGAGCTCATGAGACTGTTTTTTGAGCAATTTAAAGTTTTTTCGACCCAAATGTTTTCCATTGTTAATGCGTAATAACTACATAAGAGAAAGAAGTGGGAGACCTTAAGTACATAAAAGAATGAATATTAACGCGAAAAAGCGCTGTGTACAAAATGAGATAACAATTGTCGCATAGTGTTAACAAAGATATTTGGCGCTTCGGTCATCATCACTTAGATACGATTACATATTTACACATCATTAGAACGCATGTCGACGACCTTAGTAGTGACACCAGAGTGAGGCTTACAAACATGTGTTGTGATAAAAATACGGCACGTGACGTACATGATCATGAGTCTTTGACAGAAATACGTGCGTATGAATGCCTCGTATCTCGGGCCACTGGAGCAGCCTCATGCAGGGGCGTGGCACGATGTGACCACCTCCACGAGCAACGGTGAGCATGTTGGTAATTTTCCGCTTACTTACGCAAAGGCAGTGGATGGGGAAACTTTACAAGACGTGCACCAGACGTTGATATGAATGAATAGTGAGATGTGATGAATTACTTATTTTACGTCATGGGTTTTATATTGTGAATTATATGCTATACATTACACAGTAGGTTTTCAACGTTATGTATTCTATAATACTGTATGTAATGAGTGATATTCTGTCATTCAATTTAGAAACAGGTATTTCCGCCACGCGTTGACTTTCTACATCCTCATTCGGTCTAGTTTTTCGTGTATTTGTTGAGGAGTGCGAGACAATAATGATATTTTTATGGTAACTTTTCTGATTACGTATAGAATATTTTGTAGTATATTTTCGTACGTGTTAACCTTGCGATATCAGAACTAGCTTATTTTAAGTTTACTTAAAATTTATTACGTCAACACTTCTTTTTTAACGATGCTATTACTAGATGACGTAAAATGAGCATTAATTAAAAAACTTTCAAAGTGAACAAATCTTTGCTGCTCGAAAAGCTGCAGCACCTGAGACAAAAAGAGTCAAATTATTCTAGATTCAACAATGCCCCGTCCACGGTTGCAGTGGTCAATGTGGAGTATGGAAAACACCGTTGGCAAAGAGGGGTAGTGGAACCGAGTCGAAATTGAGTAAAAAACTTACGAATTTCAAATAAATGGGTGTGTAGTTCTCATTAAATTTAAAAAATCTACTTAGGAGGTCATCACCAAAATAGTGCATCTTGAGAGCGCATAGTATTCAGGAATTTTAATAGGATAACATTCATGGAAAACTGCATT
Source organism: Orchestia grillus (assembly GCA_014899125.1). Taxonomy (NCBI): domain Eukaryota; kingdom Metazoa; phylum Arthropoda; class Malacostraca; order Amphipoda; family Talitridae; genus Orchestia; species Orchestia grillus. The sequence goes on along the minus strand of VOMN01132433.1, from coordinate 16,672 downwards.
TCCTATACTCACGCTGTAACAAAATCTAAAAGTAACAACAAACTAAATGGCGAAATGGTCGCAAAACTTCAACTGTTCAGGGAATGAAACAACTTTCCCTAGCTGCGAGGTGCGGAGTGTCATAGCTCACAGTCTCGCCTACGACCAAACGGCCGGGTGTCCATGGAGAAGACCCCGCTGAAGATCACGAATAAGATGATGCGAAGTGTACATGCTTACATCAGCCAGTCCTGGGAGTCTTCGTGCTGGCTTGGACGGCTACCTGGTGGTACTCAGCTCACAGAAAAACAACTAAAGCTTGTGCATCGATTGTCAATTAGAAATTGTAATACTATGAAGCATCTAACGTGGTCAGCGCAGATGTTAAATCTCAATATTTGTAGCAGCTTGACAAGGCAAAATGAAGGTATGTTATAAGCATACTTTTTGCTTTACTAAGTGCTGTAAGGCACCAATTAATTTTCTAATAGCTTCTATTAGGTTTAGATGCATCTGTGTGCATAGAATGTGTATTCTTGACTAACAATGCGCTAGTGCTAACTACGGAAAGCATGATGTAAACATAAAGTAAGGCGTCAAATAAAAATGAAAGGGATTTTTTTTAATGTGAACTGTAAACTTCATCAATGTTCTAGGTTCAAATTCAAATATGACGCGTATACACATTATGAAGATAAGGGCACATTCTGTAGACGCGAAGCGAGTGCTACGTCACCCGAGTAGACTAATTTTTCTTAGTACCATCCTGACTTCTATTGTTACTAATATGCCATATGGGCCCCGGTAGAAATTCTTCCGTCGCATTGCACTACATATTATTTATTTGACGAGATTATTTTTCAAAATCTGAACCAAATGCAGGGGAGTTCTTCAAATAAAACTTCGGTGAAATAATTCGATTTCCTTCAATAAGGACTGTTTTCCGTTCCACAAACGTGACCGCAAAGTTCCTTTTATTTGGGGCTTTGCGTTCACATTAAACAAGGGCGGCATTCATGTGAAATTATTCCAGTTAATTTGTTTCTGTGAGAGCGAGAGGGACAGTGGCCAGGCTGGACGACAGCGGCAACTCTGCCTTTGTTGCCTTGAGCTGCTGACCACTACATGCGTGGCGGTAGGGATGGGGTGGTGTAGTAGTTCGGTGGTATGGGGTGGTGTTATGGTGTGGTGATGCAGGGTGGTGAGGTGATGATGCTTAGTGGTTGGCTGATGCAACGGCGTGATTCTGCACGGTGGTGACATGGCATGCTGGTGTAGCAGCAGCGCTCGCGAGGGGGCGCAGCAACAGCGTGCGCACCGAGCCGTCATGCACCGTACAGCGCACAGGCAGCTATGCATCGTGGTTACCCGCCGCGAAGGGCTCGCTGGCAGTGTGGATGAACGCCAGATGTAGCGACCGAAACTCAGCAAAAAATTACTAAGACATCTTGGGAAGGTAAACCTCAAGTACCAAATCAGCCACGTAACAAAGAAGAGAGTCACTTTTTTATCGGAGACTAACCTCGAAACGGGTTTTATGGATGTTTTGTTCAGGTTTTTTAAATTTCACTCAACCGTATTGGTTTCGATTTTCGATAGATTTTATCGTTTATAACCAGCTGATTGGAGAGATAAGTTTCGTTCGCAAGTGATCTACTATAGAAGTTCGTTCCAAATTTTCCCCTTTGATTTTCAGACGAGGGTGAAATCTAAGTTTCGTATATTTGGAGTCGTGCTAGACTGCGTCAAGAGTTGGGAACGTTCAATTGGGATGTGCTCGTATGTTTCCTGACCGCCAACTTATTGGAATATCACTTTATCATTATACTGTTTTTATACATTCCATCACACCAAAATTTTCCTACGAATTCATGAAACAAGCCTCGCCATTTTTAGTTGTAAAATAAAATTCCTCCTGAACAGCATTATAAGCCATTGAATATCGAAAACTCAACATCTTGAATTCATCGAAATGCTAGCACATGTTAACTTACTTTCAAGAAGAGAAGAAACAGAACTTTCCTACCGCAGTTTCCTGCAAAGGAAAAGAAACTTAATCCAGAATTGAGAACGAGTTCTTTGCCGAAATCGAAAAAACTATCTTCACACTTCGTAGTAGAACTTTAAATATTAACCGATACTAAATGGGTCGCATGCGCATCATTATGTCCTTGCAAGTTATTGTCGCTCTTGTTTTCAAGAAATCTTAAAGGTCTTCCTCTGACATGTCTTGCTCAAATTATTTTTTAGTTGACCAATATTTTTTCATATCGTTACGATGCGCGAAGTGTGTGGGACTTCTACCTCGAACACAGCGAATTTTACACCCACGAGTAGTGACGTATTTAACTTCTGTTCTCCTGACGCCGGCAGGCACTTTTGAAGCTCTGAGACACTTGGTGTAACAATGTTAGAGGAATCAAAAAAAAAAATTCCCGATTGGGATTTTATTGGAGGCTGTGTACGGGTGTAATTTCTGTCACTTTGTAAAGACGATTTCATGAAGAGACTGCATTTTATCACATAACTTCAGCAGTTTTGTGCTTGATTTTGTATTCAATTTTGTTCAAGGATGTGTATATCATTTTGCACATCCACAAGCTCCAGTTGCAAGCCCATAGATTTCACAAAGAGCAACTGGGTCACTATAGGCCCTCGCTAACTTCGCACTGTGTGGAACAGGAACTGCTCGTGGTTGGACCTCACGTCACAGAGCGGCTAGAGATTGGAAATTTCACAGCGATGTCGCGTGGGGTGCTGAGTTGGCTGCGGGGCTGCTGCATGGCGGCGAGGCGGAAGCTGTGCGAGGTTGCTTGGTCGTCATGCGAAAGTACGTAATTACTTGTGAAAAACTAAAAACTTTTGCTGGCGTTGACAGTGTACTTAATGCTACAACATTTGGCTTGCTAACAGTTCAATATTCGCAGTATATTAAAATTAGAATTCAACATTTCTTTATCAAGAGGAGCAGTTTGTGAAACCTTAGGAAAAGGCTCAAATGGCTAAATATTCATATTATATCAAAATGTTCACATTCACAACTGAGAATAAAAAGATTCGTTTCTGAAAAATATCAAACATCTGATAGCTTGTAAATAATATCAAGCCCTACCGTCATAAGTAAGTTTGATAATTTTAACAAAATGTTAGGAATTTATTTAGTTTTAGTAATGTTCAGAGTTAGTTGAGGCCACTGTAAGCGATGTTATGGGTTAGAAGTGATATATGTGAGCAATATTCAAATTAGTATTATAAAATTTCAGCCAAGTTCAAAATAAGCAGCGCTCGATGTGAGTAATGTAAAAAGTCAACATTGATCAATGTCAGCAATGTTCAAAGTTAGCATTGTTCAACGTTAGCACTGTTCAACGTTAACATTGTTCAGTGCTAGGAATCAGTACTCCCTATTAGTAATGCATTGATAGTGATTCCACACCAAGAGCGTGATAGTACCGTAGTTTCTGAGAAATATTTTTCACAAGTAGTTTTCGAAGACGTTGGATATAGAGACATTTGAGGAGTGCTGGTGTGAAACATTTTGAAGAACATGGCAGTTAATGAATGTGCTGATCGGTCGTCTTTGTTGAATGTGGTATCTTCCTCCTGACAATCTGGTGTGCAGAGAAATTTTTCCCTATAAATTCGATGGAATACTGGATTTGCTCCAACTACTTTTATTTAAATTATCTTCTTAGTCGGAGAAATTTGTATCTTACGCGATATCAATTTTGATGTGAAAGTGTATAAGGTTTTTTATCACGGTAAATCACGGTAAATGAATGTGGGTGTGTGGGTTTCTTGTCCGAGCACTTCTCTGCTCCGAAATTTGTGAAGGTTACCGGGCATTTTTTGCTTTTTAAAGTAGGAATTGATCATCTTACTCCTACTTCTCAGAATTTCCCTACGTGAAAAAATTCTTTTTGGCCTCCTGTGTGTAGTCAAACTTTTTTGCTCAAAGAATGGGGCATAGATTTTTGGAAGAGAGTTTGGTATTTAAGAGTTGAAAAAAAATATACTCAATTAGTTTAATAATGCATGACAAATCAAAAACAAACACCGAAATTGTTAAGGTGCTTACTCTACGAGTAATTAGCAGAGAGGCTGTGAGGTAGAGGTAGGTCGTACACATGACTTTCGAATCGATTAATAATATGTTTCTGCGAAAATTTACAAGGCGGTTTTAGCTAAATTTTGATAATAAGGCAGATGTGCTAAAATTTAATAAGAACGCTTTTCAGAAGTGTGCTTCGGCAACTAAAAAGCGTACATTCCCGAGACATATACTTAAATAACCTCGCATGACTGAGCCCTATATTCAACACCAAATGCTGACGGTCAATTTGAATTCAAGTTTTCTCTATTTCAAGGACGTAACACTCAAATTCGGCATTCAATTTTACAGCTGGAAAAGACTTATTTTAGGAGCGTTTGCAGCACGAAGGGAACTTTTCGAAGTTTTTAATGTTCGAAAATTTTGCATAACTCAAAGATCTCCAAATTTTTTCTCCTAGCAACGAGACGCGCTGGTGAGCAGTAAACGCTTCAGCAAATGAAGTAAAGATCAGGATATATTTAAAATTCCTACAACCGCAGTGGTGGCTCAGTATCAGCTGTGAATAAGTTAATGAAGTCGTCCCCGTATAGAGCGCTAGTACAGTGTCATGAAAATGACCACTTTATCTTCTTATTTGCTACGTATCGCATGTTCCATTCGCTTTTTGTGCTATTAATATTTTCTACACTATTCGATGCTAGCTGTAGTTGACATCGCTCTATGCAGGACACGAGTGTGGAGCGGTTGTTTACGGGAGCCGATCAAAAGCTCTGTCCTGGGGAAAACTGTGTAGCTAAATACCCTAAGGCAGTAGGACCACGCTTCTTATCAATGCCCCTGTGAGGCTCCCGGACAAAAAACAAGCTCAACCGTTTTAGGAACGGTGTAAACAGTCCGTCATAAACGTATAAAAACACCAATTTCTTTTTAGTTTCCTACAACGACTCAGGTAGTTCAACTTGTGACTTACTCATTCGTCAATTTAAACGATCTATTATTTAAGAATCTGCCTTAAATCGTTCAAGCGATTAGATCTCTTTCGAGTGAAACTGTTCTGCCTTACTGGCTGCTGCTAGGAGCATGTAGCAGTGCTTTAATGACCTTAGAGAACTGAACATTACTGTGATAAAATTCAACTTTATTGTAAAATAATTATTATTATTAGTATTCTCTTAGCAGTACCACAAATGCGAGGTCAACGTTAACTACGCTGATATAAATATTCAAGACTGCAATAATTTCGAAGTCTCATTTAATTAAATGTCACCAGGCCAGCCTTATTATGCTTGTAAATTATCATCAGGCAGAACACAATTAGATTTCTTGTCTTACAGCACGGTAAGCGCGTGAAAATTATTTTGCAAAAACTCCTCGTTTTCATTTTTATTATTCACGAAGGAATTTTTCTACGAGTCCCATCACAGTGGCTTCGACAAGTCGGTAACATTTTCGAATCAAGCAATGTTAGCATTGTGCACAGAATATACCTGTCTCCTTATATATAGTGTACACAAGCACAACTTGTACCTGGTTATGCCCATCACTTCCTCAAGTTAAACTCACAGTCAGATAGTGGGTGTAACTTTGCATGTAATTAATGAAAAACAAATTGTTAAACGAACGTCAACCACATTTTTTTATCAGTTCCATCAATTTTCAATAATTTTTATATCTTCCATCAACGTGAGCCCATTTTTATAACTACCGTGAACCTTTTTTCCTACCGCAAACTTTACCTTTATTGTCTTCCAATACAAAACTGGGAACCTGGAACAAGAATCGATGGCCTGTTGAGGTTTTACAGTAGTCGATGCAGGTGCGTAACGTGGCTTCTTCTAGCCTCAACAACAGACTTTTGAAAAAAATTTCTGCAGAAAATAGAAACGAACCTGACCGGACTAGCACTACTTACTGATCACCAGAAGGTGCTACTTGGCACCTACTCGGTAGTAGATGCTACCCTGCCCCTACTCACTCCGCTGCTACAGCATCAAAAATTTCTTCCTGATTTTTACCCTGAAGTATTTATTTCGTGGAGCAGTGTATTTTACATCAATTTTACTCAACATAAAGATGCTGGAGAATTTCATTTATGAAATTCAACGTCAAAGTAGCCGAATGACATATTATTCATACGTAAGTCTACACAAAAGTAATCAATGTCAACTGCTGCATTGTGCTGGATGAACATTTTTTAATGATGTTAGTTTTCACGAGAACCTTATTTTACTTCATCGTAGTCATGAGGTGTGATTTGGAAATGCTCAAGTTTGCCAAGGCAGTTTTTTCTTGGCTTTAAATTCATGCTTTACGTTAGTTGTAGCCCTAATTTTCACAAACCTTGTACAAATCCTAATCCAAACACTGCAACATTTTATCAGTTCTTCAGGTCACAAAATGGCATATCAAAGTCTGTAGCTGAATTTGGTATCAACTTTTTTCTTGCTTGCTTTCGTTTGTTTTCAACATCCATACGTAGGATTAAAATATGAAACTTTGAAAACTTTTATTAAAATTATGTATCATTTGTCAGCACTCTAGCAACTACAATGATAAATAACATGTGTGTCGTTTTGTTTCTTAGGATAGATTTGTGAATCCAATATTGTTTGAGCATCTGAATTCATTTAGAATGAAGTACAAATCTATGGTGCAGCTGAATTATCTGAAACTCAGACCCAAATGAACTTTTTTCGAAGAGCTCTTTAATTTACTTCATATTTGCCGTACGTGTGATACTGTTATCTTCCAAAGTTTTTAAAACGTCAGAGATTTGAACTTGTCATAGCTCGATAACTAAAGAGAGACTAGTAAGTGTTTTCGAGTTAATTAAGCTGATAACACTACCGCTTTATCACGATCTGCAGCATTTCTGTTATTGGTCGACTTTTATTGGTGAAATATACCAGCATTTATTGGACACATCTGCTGCAAACATATTCTAAGCACCGGTGAGCGTTTTGTGTTAGCAAAACAGCTAATAAAATTTAAGAAATGCAGGCGTTTTCGAGTTTTTTGCTCGCTGGGCAGATTTGGGAATCAGCGAGCGCATTCTCGCCTCACCGCTGGAGATGGCTGTCCGATTGCTCAAGATCTAAAACTTGTTTCTTTTTTTTGTGGCTGTACACTTCCTAGATGTCTTACGTAATCTCCACAACGTTTGTTTAGTATTGTGTTTTTACCTGTTATTTTACAGGGGCATCATTTTTATGACAACAGCGTAAATTTTTTATTTTTACGTACAGAAAATCTTCAAGTAAACAATACACCCTAGTGGTGAAAGTCCAAGAGAAAAATGCTATGAAATTAACATTGCTTAATTAATTCGATATACTCGAATGGCGACCATGATTTCAAATCCTAGCCCTCAGTTCCGATAAAAATGCTTCATTTGAGGCACGCCGAGGTTTTTGAGGAACCCGAGCTCATTCTTTGAGTGATTTGGCTTCCAGATACTGAAGCGGGGCATGCAGTGCGGAGTAAACCTTACTCTCTCAGATCTATCTTATGCGCCGGGGACTGGCGTTCCCAAAGGGACACTGTAAGGTTTAGATAGGCCTTCGGGACTCCTATCTTTCGTGCCTACGTTACTTCCTTCCATTTTCGCGCTGATGATTGTTTATCTTTTCTTCCTCTTCTTTCTTAGCTTACTGTTTCAATGCAGAGGGGATCTAGTGTGGGAACACACCTTGTGCATAGATTCCCCGTTGTCCAAAGTCTTCCTTTCTCATTCGGTGGGAGATAGTCTGAGTTACTAAAGCACTGCTATCCTTACTACTACTACTATAACTGCTATTACTCTCTCAGTTCGATCGCAGAAATGAGTTGAGCGTTCTCAAATCAGGGCTCTACCAGGGCCACCCGTCCTTGCTGTTGGATGTCAGAATTTCTCACCCAATCTAAGTTTGAGCTACTCCGAAGCAATGAGACGGCGTAGAGTTTTGTTAGGTGGTCCAAGATGCATACTGGAAGTGTAGACGTGCCCTTGGAGGCAGTTAAGCTCCCAAAATGTCGTTGATGAAGCGTTGGGTGGTGATTTTCCCTTCTGAAGACACAAAAAGCGAAGGGAGACCTTCTAGTTGCTGTTATGGCAGCACAGACCATCATACATTGAAAATATTGACGTCGGTTTACTTCTCTTCTTCCGACTGTGATGTTGTCAGCCCATACTATTCATTCTTGTGATTTGATTCCGTCCGGACGTAAAATTTATTCTTGTCATTGAACACCAGATATATCAGCGTGCATTCTTTAATTTCTCCATCAACCTGTTTACGGTCACAGCCTAGGTGGCCGGTTTTGCATTCACACGGTATGTGTAATCGACAGCGACCGTGTGAATGCAACAACCACACGGACATCATGTGATGTCAATACCCATTGACAGGTTAAGGATGGGGGCACTCAAATCTTTATGCAATTGTGATCTCAGGCTAACTTTTGCATTTTTAATCGCAACGTCTTCAGTTCACGTTTGAATACTTGGCCCATCGTAGACAAGTTAATTCTGCCATGCCCTCTGCAGCCCAATCTCTGGTATATTGACGGGGGTTGCACCGTAACTCTTCTCGTTTAGTATTGATAAATTGTGAGCTTGGAACACTACGTTTCATGCCTGTGCGATACTGGTTGGTGAAACTTTTTCACTACTTTCCAAACTGTTTCACGATGAACTTTAAACAAGCATGCAATTCCTGATTCAGTTTTTCCTATATTATGAAGAGTTACGGTTATCTCTTGCTCTAAAACCATCTATTAACTTATTTGTCGTAAGTAATATGATCAGAACTAAAAAACATGAAAATTTTCACATGGGTTCTAAATGGCTTATCTAACGTTAATGCAAAACGGCATTAGAAACGATTGAATTTCTGTTGCCATAAATACGGTGTACTCTGCTTTTATCGTCATTGAAACCGTGCGCGCTAAATTGCGTATCTTTTTTACCTTTTATTGAAAACTATATTGTACTGAAGCTTAAATTTTATTTAGTAAATGCAATTTCTACAGAAAAAAAACACCTTTAACTTGGAACACATTGAAGATGAAATATTCCTGCCGGGAATGAGTAAAATTTCCCCCTCAGATGTGCTAAACTCCTATTTCTAAGGAGCGCATCGTATAGTACTTCAGCTGATGAGGTTTATCAATTCTCTTGATTAAGAGGCGGACGGCACTCGCACCTCCATTTTTTGTCTCAGAACTCAGAAAAATTAATTATATATCTACAAATAAATGACTGAATATCTATGCAAACATACACCATCTCTCTTCACTGACATTAAGATAGCAGAGCTATCTTCATTGAGTTACGTCATCGAAGTCATGAACTGTCACCCATTTATACATTATTTCTGACCGCCTGATCGAGGACCCATCTGCAAACTTGAGGCCGACATTTGACATGTGTGTAAAGCGACTAATAGGTTTAATAAATCGTGCAGTAAATTTGCTGAGAAGCATATCTACGTCTCAAAAGCTTAACTCACTATTCTAACCCTATTTTTTAGTTTACCTCTTCGCTTTGTACACTAACTCATAGAATGAGAATTCCCACTCTTTACTCCACCGTAAATTGACCTAAAGTGAGATGGAGTTTCCGGACTGAATCTCGAAGGGAGGATGTATTACCGTGCAAACACTTGAGACGGCTTATGTATCTCGGACGTTCACAATGGGATCCGACCGTCGAGGAAGATTTCAGTTGAGCTTTTGAGTACAATTCTTCAGAGGTGTCTGAATCAAGAGCTTTCGGATGCAGTTTCGTGAAAAATATTCATAAACTTAACCACGATCTGCTTTAAAACGGATATAACGCGAGTGTTTCAGTAGTTTTTGTGGGAAAAGCCTTCAAAATTTCAAGGATGAGAGAATCTTCGTGGGAAAGACGAACCTTTACCTGTAGTTAAAGGTGGGAGGTTGGTTGCTATATCTCCGCGTCATTTTTTGTTGACGTAGTCGTCGCTTCCTTTTTTGTGGTTTAAGGAATGCTGTTTTTCATTTCTAAGCCAGAACCAGACTTTGAACCTTGTCTGTTAAGAACTAACATGTTTGCTGCTACAGATATGACTTATCTTCTACGAGTAATCAAAAATTTTTGGCGTGTTGTGATGCGTGGGTCGGAAGCCAACGATTTTGAGGTGATTATCGTTTCTCAAAAACTAGAAATGATAAATTTTTATTAGTTCCACATCCACTTCCGGGTTTCGTACCCCATTGCTAGACAATATTTTGTGTGTAAATTGCGATTTTTTTGTTGAACTGTTTTTTATGATGTATATAAGGAAATTCAAATATGGTTCAGTTCGCAGTTTATTTGTATTGATTCTCTAGTCAAAAATGAAGATATATCCTTATTGGTGATGTTTGTTTCCCGGGGGTCCCAGAGTAATATTTGTTATGCACTGTGGGAGTTGACTTTATAAAGGTCATACTACAACTTGCGCAACTCTACAGAAGAATTCGTCTTCGAGCGTGCGGGTGCCGTGGGTATTACGCTAGTTCAACACCAACTGCTAACTACTGAGCAAAATAAAACGGATTTCTGACGCTCAATTTGCTGATTTTGAGTATCTCCAGCGCATGGGGCAAAACTAGTTGACAAACAAAGGTAAATCTTGTAGGTAAAGTAAAAATTGTGTTTAAAGAATTTCCACGGCTTGTAGGAAACTAATTTTGGAAGGAGAGTTCTGTAAGTTAAGTAACTTCAAGTGGCTTACTGCCGCACTGCAGTAAAATTAGTGTACCTCCCGCTTCTGTTATCTAGCGTTCATGAGAAATTGACTAAGTAAGGGAGTCTTGAACCTCAGGTTCTTGTTAGATTACCGCTGCAGTAGCAGTAAAATTTACATTGGCTACGAAGCCTCAACCGATGCTGAGAGAATGAATAGATTGATCACATTGAAATGATTTTTCAGCTCCTCTAGTGCGGATCAGTGCCGCTGTTACTCGACAGAGAATATCAGTAATCAACAACTAACGGGAAATGCCGCTACAAGTATACAACTTGTAGGTTAAACGTAGTATTATTGCGTGCTGAATTACCAACCTATGTGTGTTTCCTGGTTGTTATTATAGAGCTAAACTAAAACTGCTTTTGCGGGGTATGAAATTCGTTATTCTACCAGTTTTACTGGCCAAAGAATTTGAGTTTTTTTATAGATTTGGGATATCGAATAGCTTCAAATATATCCCTCGACTTGTCAGAGCATAAAATTCAAAGCAAGTTTACTATAATAAATGAACAATACAGAGTTTAAAGGTAGGTTAGGTATTTACAGTAGGTGTTCGAAATTCTGTCCGTCTGCAATGATGGCATGCGTGAAAGCGCCGGCTCGATGATTGATGAAGCCGTGCGAAGACACAAGGAATTTTTATAATTTTTGGGCCGGTGCTTCCACGCATGCATCACAGCAGAGGGACGAAAATTCGAACACTTACTGTGAATACCTAACCTACCTTTAAACTCGACATTGTTCATTCATGACAAGAAACTTTTTTTCCTTTGATTTCTTATTTTACTACGGACACGCTCTGACCTTCATGTCTCCGTAAGTTTTTACGGAGCATTTTCGTACATGCCTTCATAAAGTAAAATGTGCTTATTTCACCGAAACGAACCTAATGCTAAAGTTTGTTCAAAGAATTCTAGAACACTGTGTATAGCTGCCAAGCTTTTGCGTGAGGTGACCACTTACAAGCAAACTTTTCTTTACAACTTCAGGCTGGGGAGTGAACAATTTACCTGAAGATGCCACGTTGTACAAGCGAGAAAATTCGGCTCTTGGTATTGAAATTCAGAAGTGAGGGAACTTGGATGCATCTGCGAGGAAAATGTTCAATTCAGACAGCCTTTTCTCTAAACTAATGAAAATAGTCTACACCAATCATCGTTCTAGAAAGATAAATTTTCTAAAAAGTTGAGAGCGAAGAAAATGCCAATCAAACTATTCATTTTTAGTCGGAAACGTTAAGGAGGCCATCTTCATCATTATGACTTTTAATTTTATTTCACTTATACGTCCCTAAGGCAAAAAATACTATGTGTCAGAATTTCATAAATTTTCAAATTGAAGTTCAAGCAGGGTAAGGTTCGATTAACATTTGATTTCACTGGTTGTACCCAGAGTGGCCAAGTGCGTAAATGTGACGGTCGACTCTTCGCGCGAGTGGGGGTTCAAATCCCATAGCCTCAGATCCGTTTATTCGTACTGTCGATTGCGAGCTGCGTGTGCTTCAAGCGATTTTACTTTGCAAGATCTCGGAAGCTAGTGCATCCTCTTATGTTATGTTTGCAGTGCTTAATATATTAAATATAGAACAATGGAACAGTATCGTATGGGAAACTATGGTCTGCCACAGAGTGTAATTTCTGTAGATTGCGCTGCTCCATAAACGATTCGATGATGGATTCATTAAGAGCGTAAGAATACAATAAATAAAAGTATTTGAATGTCGTTAGTTTTAAAAATATTAAACTAAAAATACTTCAGAACGGAAGATATTTAAATCGTAGTATATATTTCATTTCTTAGCTCCCAATGGATCTAAGAGCGTACTATTTATATTGTACAACGAGTACTCGGGAGTAGGGGCGTAAAAAATATTCACGTACACGCATTATCCCCTTCTCGTAAAACACGATCCTACTCATCTCGAGGGATAACCTTTGCGATTACTTTACTTATCGCCTACTGAATGTGTTGATGTATGGTAAGTCCATTGTTATGCTTTTTTTTAATAGATGTATTCCATTAAATATTCAGCAAATTTGTTTCGCGATACTTTGACTCGTTTATAAACAGAGGATTTTTCGATAATATTTGTAATCTAATCATACGCACTTCATTTTCAAATCACTTCTAAAATTAGCATAAGGCGCGAGTAAACAAATAATTATAAACTGCCTGGTTTACATACATGCATACATACATACATAGGACGTTCAGATTTTGGGATCTTGTATAAGATTCTTACAAAAATAATGGGAAATCTTAGTATTGTGTTTGAAAATGACGAATAACATACATATTTCCAGTGTACTTTAAGTAAATTTTCGCATTCCAGATAATTTTTGTGTGCTTTTCAATAATTTGCAATATATTTCAGACAGAAAACAGTCTTGGAGCAAATAATGCAATGATGGCATGCGTGAAAGCGCCGGCACGATGATTGATGAACCCGTGAACCCGTTAAAATGGATGTAAGAAAAAGGACACACGTGTTCTGCAATGTATATTTACCTATTCTTAAACATGTTTTCATGTCCTGTTTTCGTTTGAACATTAAATAGTTAGGGAAAAATATTTATTTTGTATTATTTAGGTATGTGTTATAATATTATGTTTATTGTTCGCCTTTCTTAAGTGTTCTGCTAAGTAATGTAACTTTTTCAAGCCAAAGTGAAGCGCAAATGACTAATAAGGGCCTCGGTTGTCAAACCAATTGCATTACCTATTTTCAAGTGCCTCAATTAGTGCGACTGTTTTCAAATTTAGAAAGCAAAGTGGTTGAGTTTCTCGGTTCCTCTATTATTTTAAGTTTGAATTTATATTATTTGCCTTGTCAACGATGCATTACTGATTATTCTTTGGTTTTCTTAAGTTTTCTCAATGTTTAATTTTTTCAGTCTATTTATATTCGTCGTCGCGTTCAAAATTGAACGTAATTGTTTGGTGGAATTTTTGAAAACGTTCGCCAAGTTAATACCAAAAATTTTTATATACAGATATTTTAAACGGTGACAGAAAGCACTGGTCGAAAGTAAACGTAAGCTCAACTCAAAAAGCCATTAGCAAAGAATGGCGAAACATAATCCATAAGAAAGGCTATAATTTCAAGTTCGGTTCTATATCCTAGATACCGCGATTACCTTACAAGTTATCCTCGCTAGAATCGCTTTACGAGGAACTGGATTTTCTGGAAATATCATTTCATGCAGATCTACTTTCCCGTGACCAGCTGGATCTCCTGACCTTTCCCTCTGATTATTTCCTCCACGGATACATGAAGGAAACTGTTTTCATGGCCAAACCAGATATCAGCACCTTGAAGCCCGCTGTCCGGGACTCTTCAGTTGATCGGAAGTTCTGGTTCCAGTTATCACGAATTGCCAAAAACATCTTCATCATTGTATTGAACTACAAGGGGACAATTTCAAGTAATTCTTATAAACCATATAAAACTTGACATTATATCCTCTCTTATGGCTTCTATTTCATTTTTCTACGCTGTTTGCCTTTTTAAGTTTTAAGCGGTTTTCTTTCAACCAAATTTTTGTATCACATTGTATAATTTACCTTGCCAGCATTTTGAATATCCATGATCTGAAATTAAGTTGAAATGAATTTCATTTTTACGTACTAAGTGCGATATGAATTGGATCAAGGTGCATAGGTGTATTATACCTCGGTCTGTTTACTTAAAAAACTTACTGATAAAACTTTTAAAATTTCATGAACGCTTGCGAATCTTTTTTCTCTGTTGACCTTCGTGCGTCGTTCTATAGATGTAGCCATAATACTAGCACTTCTGGTGCTCACTGATGGCAAGTTGTGGAGCCCCTGAGTACATCAATACCGGATGGGTTGCATTCGTCAAGCATCATGGCATCCCAAAAAATCCGTATACGAATGTCACTGTGAACTTCCTTGACGTTTGGGCCGTAGCTGGCAACCAGTAAAGTTTGCGCCATTATATTTCAAAAAAAGCTGATGTAAGAACAGGGCTCTTAAATTCGATGTCAAAGAGTTGGAAACGAGTGAAATTTGAATTATCTATAACCAATAAGCCAATGCTGAGGTCAAATATGATAATTCTTCACCATGTTAAAAACTATACTTAAGATCAGTATCGTAATAATTAGATGACTGCAGTCGCGACTCGGTAGCAAAGAGATCACTCCTCCAAAACTGTGAATAATTCAAAGTTTGAGTACAGTTTTTAGCCAATGGGGCTACCGTGTTCAAGTTGGAAGAAGCCAGGTACTGCATGAAGGTTAGGGTTACTGTTTTCAATGAGGGATAAACAGACACGGAACATTTATTGTCCATGACAGGACGACGTTCTTGATCATCATTGGTGTTAATGCTCGACTTGAAAATCTGATTCCTTGATTTGAGACAGCGGAAATGCCTGCCACATACTGAGGTAATGAGAGAAGACCTCATTCTGACTGCCATCTGGGCTACCGGACGCCTTCCGATTTCACTTTAATTGCAGCCATCTGACGAAGCTTCCAAATACCTTCTACCTGTGAAAGACGCCGCTTCTTCGTGGAAATTCTTTCACTTGATTGCTTTTAGTTTAAATTATCCTGTAGTATGGATTATTTTGGCAATCATCTGCAATTTGGTATCTCTTCCTTTTTCTTAGTAGTCATGGTATGATGCTGTTATGTTGAAAATAATCTTGCAAACGTACTTTTTTCATGCTTTTCTCAACACAATCACTGCAAGTAGTATGATCTTATTTACGACAGTTTATTCATTTTCATCTATTTCACGCGTTCACAGCCCATTCAGAATAGAAGAAAACAACACACAGGCGTTTTCCTTTTTTTGTTTCTGAATGGAATTTTTCGTTTTGTGAACTTCATTTGTTCCGACATGAAGAACACGACTCGACTACTCGACTGCGGTTCATAAAAGTGAAGCACCTCTTGTGTTTGGCCGCCAATTTTCTCAATTAGAAATGACCTTCTGTGGACCAACTGATACAAGGTGTGAGAATACAGCTTCTTGGCCCGGACGCGGTCACTTGCGCCCTGCGTGGTGCCCAACAAACGTCCTCACACGCCACAACATTACTGATGGGTCCAAGCAAATGAGCTCCCGCGTTTTTAAAAGCCATCCAAACAAAGGTGCTCTTGAGGCTTTTAAGAAAACCTGACGAGCTTTCGATCTGCCCAGAATTCGGCACTGATGAGATTTGTCGCCTTGAAGCCTCGCCTTTCTTCGTTTCTCATGGCCACTTATCTGAATTATCAGAGGGTGCTTCGGCCAAAACCGAAGTTAAATTTTTACGCTGAATTTATTTCAGTTTACTTTAATTTTTTCTGAAGCAGTTTTATTTTGATCTTGAAAAAAGTAAAATATTTTATTGAAGCGCTGCAAATACGCTTGAAAAAGAATTGGCCTTCAGCGCACTCTCGTCGGAAGGCGGAAGGATGCGCAAGCTGCTTTTTTTTCCTAAAAGAACTTTAAACCAAAAATTCATTCAAATTAATGCACTTGTAGCATGTTTATTCTAGCGAGAAAACTTAATGACTAAACTACATTAATTTGACCATTCCACCAGTGGAACGCAGGACCCTATAGGGTCAGGTAGGGTATACCGCTATGTAGTGTCCGCCTTAGTTCTCATCCGTTGAAAAATTATCGCTACTGAGATGCCTGCAGCAGATTGGGTAACGATCGCTGAATGAGTCTACCGTAGACTTTAGTTTTGGAGTTATGCAAGGTTTTTCTAATTTTCTCTGCTTGCTTTCCGAGGAGTTGCTGACGCATCCTATCGACGAACTTCAGCAGGTGTAGTCACCAATTTTAAAAATTGTTTGGTCGCTTGAAATTGTTTGGTCGCTTGAAATTGTTTGGTCACTTGAAAATTGTTTGGTCGCTTGAAAATTGTTTGGTCGCTTGA